>JAFBJU010001532.1:0-27625 GCA_016785305.1 Colistium nudipinnis
ACTGTGGAACTAGGGTTAGGGTTTTAGTGAAGGGTCACTGCTAAAAAGACAAAATTTGGTACCAGGGGGTTTTCAGGGACCCCGAACGCAATGGGTTTGGTCCCGTGTTGCTCGGACATTGGTAAGTGGGTGAAAGTGCGATTTGTGTGTCTTCAAATATGAATATTAATGGGGGTTCATGGGCCACACAAATATTTTTTAATAAATCCCTGCAAATAACTCATAAATACTGCATCCGTGTGTGTCTTCCAACAAGGGCGACGCACAGCTGGGTTTAAGTGACTTTACAGAGATTTTGGCCACGCGTTCTACTTATGTGCACCCCTGGCTATACAATATACGCCAGCGCAGTTTTCAGTAAACCATTTGCGTTTAGTTCAATAGGCCTGATCTAAGTGGTGGTCGGCGATCTGTCTCAATGAACCTTTTGTAGGTGAAACATTAAAGTATGTAATGCATCAAATGATCTTAAAATGTTTAATCAGAAACAATTGTTTCTCATTTGTAATTTGTTAAGTCTAAGCTTTAGCCTTAATATATAGCTCACTGCCATAATGGTTTTCTATATCCAGTAACATATTCAAAACTTCACTTTGAACCATTTTACTTCAAAACCCACTTTTTAAACCCACAAAGTAGCCTTGTTTTTTTATTGTTTCTTTTGTGACTGGCACATTATGTCTTCATTGAGCAGACAAATTTCTAATGGCTCAGGGTGGATTCCTTCTTTAATTACAGGGCGACATGCCACACACAAAGCCTTCGGTCATGTTTTTTATGGCAGTTGGAGGGTGGTGTTAGTAATCGGGGGGGAGGGGGGGACACGTGTGGCATATGGCAGCGCAGACACAGGATATGGAAACACATTTATCTCCATAGGATGGATGGTTTACTATTAAAAAAGTGGATCAGAACCAAAAATAAATCAGACCCTGTTTGAGACACGGAGGAGGTGAAGTGGGCGCATTCAGAGATAACACCCACCTATATCAGTGGCTCGTGCAGGCATGGGTCTTCTCCATTGAGTGACAAACTTGTACGCGTCAAGACGGATCTCAATGATGTTGTTGAGCAGGGCCAGGAGAGGAGCCAGCGGGAACGCGGCTACAAAGATGGTGGTGAAGCCAAACTGGAGAACTACAGAGGAGAAAAACAGTGTCTCACTCAAAACTGGCAAAAACAAAGGTGAAGATGAGTAAAGCCACAATTTACGGATTTTATGGATTCCTTCCATATTCAGACAACAATGGCACTGCACATTACGGTTATGTTCTTTACCCATTTCCAGGTATTCATCCACCAGGCCATGGGCATTCATCGGCTGCAGATTCCAGTCTTTGTCCCACTGTGGAAGCTGGGCTTTATTCTCTACATTCTGCCCTCCTCCACCGCCTTTCTTTATCTTTCTACGAGACCACCAGTTCTGCAGCAATCTGAGAATATGGCAAAGCAGTCAACTCAAAGCAATTATTTCTGACAAGGCACTGAGCATTGTAGGACTTTTTTTTTTTATTTACTAAGCCCCACACAAGAGGATTTGATGCATTTCTGCAGAAAGAGAAAGCCCTTTCATATGCTAATGGGTGGAAACAGACAAAAAACGATGCAGAAATAATATGAGGTGTGTAAAATGCTAATCACTTGCATTGACACCATTAAGGATGGAATGCAGCATTTCCATTTGGTCATAGACAAAGGAGCACACTATTACAAGAATGTATTACTTACGGATAACCGAGCTCCATGAAATTGTTCCAGATCTGCTTGAAGAACATGATGACTCCCATTTGCAGGCACAGATCAATCAAACATCCACTCGGGTGACACTGAAAAAACAACATTTAAATAAGAAGAAATGTATCCCCGATACATTTAAGCCATGAGTAAATCCTGACATGTTTCTCCATCCTTTGAGAGAAGGGAATAATCAGCCCAGTTAGTGCACACAAATAATCAACCACTGCCATAATGCACTCACCTCCTCCAGTCTCCATCGATTAAAGAGTTTATTGTATTTTCCAGGCCTGCCAGCAAACCTGAACAGATTGAGATTGGCAACATTAGCTGTGAAATTCAATCAGAGAAAAACTCCCAACTGGATAAAATATATATATATTAATGCTGCTAATTATGTCCAATTAACCATAACTCAGTCACATCCCTAGGCAGGGGAGTCATTTGTAAACGCTGAAATGAGGAACAGAAACAAACAAAAAATAAGTAGGCTGCAGTGTGGGGGGAAAGGGAGGAAGTCTTGGCCTATGTCATGACAGGGGGAGTTTGAAACAAAACATTTTGGCACGCTGACTGAATTCACTGAAAACAGACATGTAGTTTCACGGAGGCCAGCCTACCTTCCGAGAAAGAAAGCGATGTAAAATGTTGAGCTGTTCAAATTTACGAACTGGAACAGGAACATCTTCAGTGCAAAGCTGTTCTCCCACTCAGACTCTGTCCTCGGATGCTCTAATGAAGGGGAAAATGGCGTTATGGGGAGGACAGAGAAAAAAAGAAACGCTTGCTGACCATTCTGGGAAATGAGAGATAATGATGATGTATGAATCCATAAGCATGTAGACAAAACTCACCTAAATTAGTCAGCAGATAGGCTACCTTTTCATACACCTGACAACAAGATAGACATTTCAGCAAGGGTAATGATCATGAGAACGTGAAGCAAAAAGGGATCTCACAAAACAAAATCTGGCTGTGGATGCGATTTGTTCCTGGAAACGAGTTCCAAATAAATGTTTCATTAATCATTTGCTGGACACAAATATGTAAAAAAATAAAAAGTTACGAAGGATCCCTGTCCAGACACCCACCACATTGAGAGACATGATGATCATAAAGTTGATGCAGACTCCAGTGCCAGAGGTTGCAAACTGCCAGTTCTTCTTCACAAACTTCCAGTTGAAGGAAGCAAACTTCTCCATCACAATGAGACGGAAAACCACCACAGCAAACACGGCTGTGAGAACGAGGGAAATCTGAGCCAGAGATGAAAAGAGAGGATGATGAATGGGTGTGAAAACTGGGACGAACTTCGGAAAAGTTGAGCACACTAGTTTGGGCTGAAGAGGTTTCAACTTATCGTAAAAGGAAGAACTATGCATAAAACGCCAAAAATACTGATCAAGTAACCATTAGTTATCAAGTTAAACGCAACAAAAAAACTCCCCATTCCTAAATATAGGAATTCACTAAAGAAATGAGGTAATACTCATGGCCGAAATCCAGTATTTCTTTTCTGATACACTCTTTGTCCAGCAGGAGGTGATGTTACGCCACTACTGATATTGACACATGGCACGCAAAAACAACTGAGCTCATTTTGAGCCTAAATCCCAACAGGCCAGATTATTCAAAGATCAAAGGGGTTTACCATGAAAAATATTCCGGACACAGACACCAGGAGCCGGCTGAGTTTGTCTGAGAAGGGCTGGAAAGGCTCGGGCTTGCCAGAGATGGGGTTGACTCTCTCCACCCTGGAGTACTTGGCTTCAAACTGAGGCCTCAGCTCCTCCTGATTAACGACACGTATTCCAACATGAACAACTGAACTGTAGCCGTATGCGGCGCACTGCAGCAGAGCAAAGGCATGAGCATTGGCTGCAATTGTGA
The DNA here is from genome assembly GCA_016785305.1 of Colistium nudipinnis. Lineage (NCBI taxonomy): Eukaryota > Metazoa > Chordata > Actinopteri > Pleuronectiformes > Rhombosoleidae > Colistium > Colistium nudipinnis. Next base: position 3,625 of record JAFBJU010001532.1, read on the forward strand.
GGTCACCAAACAACAGCAGACGTATTTGAGGACATTGCTGACCTCTTCCTCTTCCCAATCAATGAGATCCCAGTCATAAGTCAGCTCTGCCCTCCTCCTTTTCCAGAACTCCAGGAATACTGTGGCTGTGGAAGGAATCGGGGGAATCAATCACACCGAATCTGAATCTATGATACGCAGTGCACTACATAGCTCGGTCCGGAAGGCATTGTCTCCTTTGTGTGAAACTCCACCAGTGAGACTTGAGCTGCGCACAACACCGTATTATTACTATACAGATACAAAAGACCTCTTTTTTTTTAAAGGGCTGCATGGCTCACACACCGCAGACTCAGCATTTAATTGGGTCGGTACATGTGTAAGAATTTCAATCAGTCCAACTGGGCGCCTCGGAGTCGGCGAGAAAGAACAGTGCAGTCACGTATGTATATCGGACAGTCGACGGTAGCACTATTCTACTGATCGAGCACATTTGTCATTTTTCGATGAGGGATATAAATCTATGACACATGCGTGATACTGTAGCAGAGGGCTGGACTGAAAAATGTACTGTGCAGCCTAAACAATACTCGCGTTTGTTCACCATGAATGTTTTATTCATTTAAATTATATTTCATGTGTTTAGAGCTGAAGACACGGTGGGCTGATTCATCAAATAATAGGTTGATTGACAGAAAAACGCATTAGTTAGATACAGCTACTCAATTGCAAGAACTGGTAAGACAAAACAAGCAATTCTAGGACATCATCAACATCAGGATTTCTTTTTTCTTTTTTTTTCTATTTTCTGGAAAATTTACACCAAAAGATCGCCCATGACTCATACTTGCAGTCCAATGTATGTTTTTATATATATAACAAAATATAACACTGCAATAAAAAGTACCAGAATGAGAATCTTCGGTCGAAACAAGTCACGCTGCTGCTGAAGATAGCTTGACCCACTTTTCGTTCGAGAAATAGAGAAGCGGCCTTTTCCAGTGCCTACATCTGGTCCCATGGGCGAAACAATTTTTCATCCCTGCCTTCCGCGCACACTCACGCACTAGACCGAGGGTGCACTCACTCAACAGTGCAGTATCGCTACTTTGGCCCACATTGCCAGGAGCTTTCATGCGGGACTCGGAGCTGCAGGCCTCCGTCAGCGAGGCCGGCTGGACCTCCCTTGGCTCTGCAGCTCACCTTGGCACTGAGCACAATGTGCAGTGTCCCCTCCGGGTAAAAGGTTATTATTGACCATTTACCAAAGCAGAGAGATAGATCTGGGCCAGATGTTCCACAGTAATGCTCAAACTCAAACACAACTACGTAACACTTAGAACAGGACATAGCAGCGGTATTTTGGCTGACACGGTGCAAGTCTGCAAACCCTGAAAGCTGAATGATACCATCTCCTTCTGGACAACATGTTTAATTGCCCGGCTAATTACACCAGGACAGCAGTGGGAGTGGGAGTGCAGACCTTCTGTGTGAGAAACCTGACATTGATTTATCGACTGATATATCACCGGAATGAAGATGTCCCGTGCTTGCACTGCAGGGTGTTTATATATTGAATTCTCGGTTGAACACTTAATGTGTTTGGAGGAGAGGAGTGGAGAGTGGAAGCATGAGCGCGGACACTTTGTATAAATAGATTTGGAATTCCAGAGGGGTTTGTGTCAAGCAGAGAGCACAGTTAATGTAATACAATAAGGGCGCTCAAAAATCAGGAAAATGGACAGAGGAAAAAGAGCCTGTACCTACCCCAAATAGCCATGAAGATAGCAAAGAACACAGTGCCGCCATTGTCAAACAGATGGGTCACCTACAAACGCAAGCACATAAAGAGTGACAATGACACAACAAAGAATGCGTCCTGAGTTATGGAATTTACCCACTAAACTGATTACTATATCTTCGTATATTTTCAGTTTCACATTATTGTTACAATCTACAGTTTACAACAGTCAACATTTCTCTTCTTTGAATTTATGACCTCACATGCTCCTATTCAAAAGGAATATTTTCAGTTCATAGTTCATAGAAACAATATTTATATTTGGCTGAGAAGATTAGGTCCGAAAAAAGACAATGCTTTCTTTTCCTGTTTTTTGTTTTTGTTTTTGTTTTGTTTTTTTTTACTCTGTGGCTATCGGCTGCTTTACCCAGGCAGTGAAATGAAAAATGGCACACATGATAATATCACTTGTCTATTGCCACTTTGAAGTCAGGTGATAACATCACAATTCTCAAGTTTCCAAGTCATGATCGCTTTGAACCGAAAATATTGTGAGAACAAAGTATAAGGGGATAGAGAGCCCACCATTATCACAACTGCACTGACCTTTGCATAGACACAGCTGTCACTCAGCGTCCACGGCTCGCAGGTGTCCTCGCACATAGGACACATGATGGTGGTGTTGGCTTCGCATATCTCTTTACTGGTGAGACAATAAAAGGGAACATTCGGAAAAGACAGCAACTATACAGGGTATGAGCCGTAACCTATGCGGTAGTTGAGGGAACCGACCTGACTTGACTGGAGTCCATGGTGAAGAGACCGTAGAGGAAGACAAACACGCCAACCAGGGCGGCGGGGATCAACATGCCGGTGTACCAGCCCAGCCACGCAAAGTAAAGGCCAATTTTCTCACCAAAGTATCGCCTGGGAGAGAGACAAGTGGTGAGGTGTAAACCACAAACTCTGCAGAGTGCCCATAAAATCCGTCAGGGCTCACTGAGGGAGCAGTTGTGGTTGTGTACATAATGTACCGTGTGGTGGTTGTGGCGACCTAATGGATAGGGAGGCCACTGGAGCCACAAGTCACCCACCACAACGCAGCGGTGGGAAATGAATCGATAGGTGCGTCTGCCTCCCTCAGCCACAGCTGTTGTTGCTCCTTCGAGAAAGACGCTCATTTCACGACTGCATTGGGGAAAAAGCGGCTCGCCACACCGGCTACCTGTGAACGGGCGCCAGCGTTCTGCGGACGTTTGTCCCCCACACCCATCCAGAGTTCGGAGGGAGATTATCTCTCAGAAGGGATCACATGTTACAATGCCACCTGTCCAGAGGTGATCCAAAAGCAGATCCAAAACAAGTGGTCTTGTGGTGACGCGTGCCCACCGATCAGTGAGTGCGCGCTGGGAGAGAAAGCTCGCCCGTGTGGTCCCGTCCCACGGGAAGAGCTGCTGTAGCAGGAAAAACAATATTGAAATCTTAATTTCCGAGAGCTGTCACAACGCCCAGTGCATCATGGGGCGGCGAAGGACGCAGACTCGCATGGGTTCCGATGCAGACAAGTCCCACGATAGTGGTATCGATTCCAACTCTTGGCAGGAGTCAGTATATTTCCCAAAATGTCAAACAAGTCCGTGTACCTTCACTACTTCAATGTATTTGAAAGACTTTAGACTGAAGTAATAAGGTAGAGAGTTTATAAAAAAAAAATAAAAAAAAAATCTAATTTCTTTTAAACAGGTCGATGTTTGTAAGGAGGAGGACACTGGAGATCTCATGATTTTTTGCCATCTGATCAAAAGCTAATTACCTGATGAGGTCAAGAGGCTGGTATTTGTACCAGATGCCCCAGCGGGCCCAGCGTTCGTACAGAAGATGCCTGTGGTTCTGGGCACCGTGCGTCTTTATGGGATGCCTGCTCTTGTTTAAACAGGTCGATGTCTGTAAGGACATCTGATCAAAAGCTAATTACCTGATGAGGTCAAGAGGCTGGTATTTGTACCAGATGCCCCAGCGGGCCCAGCGTTCGTACAGAAGATGCCTGTGGTTCTGGGCACCGTGCGTCTTTATGGGATGCCTGCTCTTGTAGCCACCCTGACGAGACAAAGTGCACGAAAATCTGCATCACGGGTGGCATTTTACGACTCGAGCAAATAATGCAACCAATCCTACCTCGTGAGGTGGAAATGCAGCCTCATATGTGTTGTTGCCCAACAGCCGGTTTATACCTGCGCGAAAAAGGAAGCGTGTCAAGACGATGCAAACATAAGAGACAGAAGGGCACAAGGACAGCGCATTAAAAATTCAGGACCAGGCATTATTGAGAAAGGGGTCCAGTGGGGGACTCGTTTAAATCCACTCTTCCGCAGTCATAACAATTTACTCCATTATGTAACCGACGAGCTGCATTAGACAAGCACATTAGAGGCTCGAAACACTCGGGTTAGTATTTGAAATAGCTGGATAGACTTCCAAACAACCTTCTTTTTTTTCCCCATGTTTGCGAAACCACAATTAGTTGGTGTCCACAACGTCATTGAGACAGAGATGTCAATTTGTCTCAATGACACTAAACCTAACTGAGCGGCATCGAGCGTGGCTGCGATTCTTCACTGTACAGAGCAGCAATGAATGGAATGGCATTTTCAAAAGGACAACAGCGCTCTCCCTGACTGAAACCCCAGCAGGTAGAGACACGGGTTTGGGGGGGATTTTCCACTCTCGTGGCAAAACGGGTCTTAATTGTTGGAGCGGTGAACGGCATTAAAATATTGACGCGGAATCAATTTCCAGCTCTTCAAGTCCAAACTTTACTCAGCGCAACATATTGACGTCGGTCAGACAAGAGCGGATTGGACAGTGTAGCATCTGCTGACGCCAAAATAAAAACCACAGCCCGAGGGAGAGGAGGGATCAGCCACAAGTGGGGCGACACCAGAAGCTCAGCCGCGGCCCACGTTTTAATCATCCCCCAGCAAAACAAATAACAGAGGAGTTACCCTGCCTGATTTGAATAAAGACGGCACAATCCCACGCCACAGTGGGGGGGAAAAAATACAATAAGCAAAATGTGCCTTTGGTTACTTTGCCACAATTTTTGCAAATTATAGGCCAGAGTCTGTCTCATAGTAACTTTGCTGCTGAATAAAGCTGCAGAATGAAACGCCTTTTCCTCTTAAATATGGAGCCTCTTCCCCCAATGAACGATTTCCCAATTGTGGGTGAATAATAAACACTGCCCATGTTAAAGGAACACAAAAAAGAAATGCCATCACGAATGGTATACAGCACGTTTATGATTACGTATCAACGAGGAAGCCACAATGGGACACTGTTCGGAATGTGGGGGAGCAAAAGAAGCCTCACCCATCTTTGATTTTCCTTCCTCGTACTTGGTGCGCTGCAGGACGTGATGGACTATTCTGCTTCTAGTGGAATTGGAGAAGAAGGTCTCTCGTTTGCTTATTGTGAAGCTGGAAGGGAAAGGACAGCATATTCTTCAAGTAACAACATCCAGTCAGTGTCATCCAGGCAAGGCCCCTCGATGGAGCCCAGCAAACGGCGACAACTTGGTTAAAACACAATGCGTGCCGTGAAATTTGTGTTCGTTCCAAAAGCGGTATTTTCCGAGCAAAGAAAATGGAAAGGGAAAAAGTCACTGACAATGATTCATTGATGAGCTCTTTCATCAAACAGAAGTTTTGGGGGGAAAAAAATACAGACGGGAATGGTGGAGAAAATATGGAACATCTGCTGCAGCCTTTTGACATTTTATTTATGATCACCTTGTTCCGTGTTCTGGCTTATGTGCTCACGCTGAACGCTGTCAAGTATGCAAGACAGATTTTTTTTTTTTTTTTTCCAATTTCATCTCCGGGTTCCCAGATTCTACAATCAGGGGCTCCAGGCATGAGTGAGTGAAGGGCTTGACACAGAAACTAACGGGTGCACAGAGAGCGACGAGCACGGACGCGCTCATGACGGATACTTTGATCGCGAGCGCGAGAGCTGGTGGCATGCGCCTACGACGGAACATGTGCAGGGCCTACTCACTGATGCATGCGTGCCCTGCTGAAGGGGGCTGTGTAGCAGTCGGTCTCCTCCAGGTCAGGCAAGGCCTCTTTGTCCAGCTTCATGGGATTTCTGGGGAGCCAGCTTTTTACCTGACGACATCTCAGATGAAACCTGCTGCGCGGCGGCGGGCGGCACACAGAAGGGCAGGATTAACGGCGCAGATTAAACGTGGAGATTGTTTCCTTCGCTGTGGAACGGCGGCTGCCAAAGCCTTTTCCTCGACGCAACCCGCACGACCCTGCAGCACCCTCCCTAATGGACGGGTTTACACATAAGCGTGTATTGCCGGCCTCACAGTCATATTTCCCATTTTGCTTATTATTCATGAGCCTCAGGGAGACACTGATCCTTTGTGCGACATCTTGCTGAATCCAACTCTGGGGATAATTCCATTTGAGCTATTCCACTACTGCAGTGGCGATTTAGGAAACAGGTTAAGACTGCAGGCTTAAGCGTTGATTTTCTTGATTGAAAACCTGTTTGTTTTTGTTTGCGTCAAATTCATTTCATAAATGGAAATAAGAAACCCACAACAGCCAAGTAAGCGGCTCCACAAGCTTGTTTTCAAGGCACAGCAGAGCTTTGAGCTGAGTGCCAACAGCTGCATTCAAATAATCCAAACAAATAATAGATGTATATATAACATGCTGGTATAAAAATGTGTATTATGTGCATAATCATTCGTTAGGATGTTAGCATGCTGATATTTGCTCATTTGCACTGAACATCGCGCTGAGGAGAATAGGAATGCGCCGAAATGAACTATATTTGGACACAAAGCAACAGATTCGATGAACTGAACTTTTCATTCGACTGCGCTGCACCACAACAAGTTAAAGGATCACAAAGCTCGGCACAAAATGTCATGGCTATCCATCCTATACGTTTAGAGACACCAGTGCGTCCGTCTGGACCAACGTGTTGGAGCGACCCGCAGCCCATCACTTCCAATCCGAGAGCTGGCTGACGGTGTAGCTGAAAAATCCAATATAAATTGGAACTCTGCGGGGAAATCACTGGCTTTATGAATGTTGTTGTGGCGAAGACAGCCACTGTAGGGAGAGCAATGATATCAAACCAGCAAGCTGTCAACACCTGCTCTTGGCCCATTAGTTCCGATTTACAGGGACACGACTTCGTGACAGACCATTAGTAACCAGACGAAGCCTATTTACAACTCCAGTTTTACTGAGGAAAAACAGCTTCGTGAAAAACTGCAGGAGCTCTGATTAAAACACAACAGTCCTCATTCTTCACAATGACTGAGATCATTTTCAGAAAACTGAAAAGTGGTGCTTTGTTCTCAGTTGGACAGGTGGGCGAGTGATGAGTCTGGTGTGATTGTGTCTTTTCGCTGAGTAGGTGTGTGCGTGTTTCCTCCACAGGATCAAAAATACGAACCAAATATGCGAAGCTTGCGCGTCAAAATAAGTCTTCAATATTGCGTGCTCCTCAGTGTTCCCAGATCTTGTAGTGCAATTTAGGATTTAGTTTATGCATGTTGTAACTTTACATCCGTGCGATCTTATCACGAAAAACACCAAAAAATTAAAAAAATTCATCGGTTGCACTTATCCAGGCTGGCTGCGTCACTAAGCTCTGTTCAAAACAGGGCCAGAGGATGAAAGAACCACAGCTGAGGTGAGATGGAAATTTGGAGTCCTGTGCAGAGCTCGTATCAATGCGCAAGTGCGTCGGTCTAAAAATAGTATGCAAATAAGCCAATTCAGCTGCATATATTTGGTGGCAATATTACAATAACTGAATAACTCTCTCATATATATATATATATACTGTATATATATATACAGTATATATATGAATCTTGGCAAGATAAAATATTGCACTTCATCACTGATTCATGAATGACTTTTTTTCAGAAGCCATCCTTACTGCCACTCATCCCCACTGCACATAGGGGTTAATTTTCCAAATAAAAATTCTAATCTCCAGACTTTGTGAATACTGTATATTACCGCAGTCCGTCCATAGATAGGTAATATCTCATTAACGGTCACTACACGGGTTACCATGGACAACAAAGGTTTGACAGGATTTTCTCCGTCTATGTTATTCACTGATGTGACTCAGCCTGATTCTTGCAACTATGCCGCTCATTGATGCCATGAGAGAAATTGAAGGCTCCGGCTTTCTGTACACCGACAGTAGAGTAAAATAAATCCTATACATTCATTTACTCACCTGCCCAAGGTTTTGCTCTTCCAGTCCGTGAAGTAACATTTTTTCCTTCAAGAAAAAAAAAAGATAGTGACTGGATGAAGGTGTCAGCCACCGAAGAAACAGACCATCGCTTCCCAGAGTGGAAGGCAAAAACTTTTTCTCCTACCGCGGTTACCTGAAAGGCATTCGTATGTTCATCTGCTCCGCATATTTGCAAAGCGTATCCCAAGGAGCGTGGACCTTCACAAACATGATGTCGTTGTTTGTCAGAGAGGGCTTTAAAAAAGAAAAAGCGGAAAGGAAAAAGATTCGAGAGATGGGGGCATGGTTAGTGCTACTCCATCCCTCAAATGTTATGAAGTAGTCTTTTGTTTTTTTTCTAGAGACGATTATAACTTATGTTTGCCATACGTACCTCTTTCTCCAGCATCAGGCCCTCGGCGCGCAAATTCTTCTCAAACGTGCACCTTTTCTCCACCTGCGGACTGGACTTCTTGTAAACCAAGATGTAATCAATTCGCTTTTTCCCATCTCGGAAGCAGAGCCCCGAGGAACCGAGCGGTTTCTTCCGCTGTGGCAAGAACAATTCTGAGTTTTAGATGCAGATGCGTCTAACATAGAACTTCCAAAGCCTAAAGCGCCTCGGTATTACAGTATATGGTAAGATAACATAATGAATGGGGTAACACAAGTGCCACGCTATGAGACACGGATCGCTTTCATTTTGGATTACTGAGTGCGGTACCTGTACTGAATCAGTGCGGGCCTCTAATTTGGCACGAGTGGCGGGCTTCTGTAGCAGGAATGACTCGTCCGCCCTCGTTTCGCACGTGGTCACCTCTGACTCCTCCATATAATGATCTCTGCCATTTTCTGCTCCTAGCAGACACAGCACAACTATTAAAGACAGTTACTGAACAAGGACAAGGACTCACACACAGAGACTTATTTTTGAAGTCTTTAAGTTGACCAAGTCAATATTTTCTCCATTTCCGACGGCCGATATTGAAAAAATTGATTTTTAGGTGAATGACAATCCAAGTTATTTGCAGGGCCAGCTTTAGAGCAACACCTCGATGGAATGCTTTATATCCGCGCAATGACGTAGAGAGCGCTCAATCTTAAATAATCAACCGATGTGCAACAACAATTTCTCTTGTTCAAGTTTTTTTAAACCCACAGTTGTCCACCGAGTACGGCTTTAGATGATGGCTTTCCCGCACAACAAAAAATGACTCACAAGTTTAAGCAACATATGGTGATGAATATTTACTTGAGCCTCATTTTAGCTGCATGCGTACAAACCAACTGCGCAGTGGTGAGAGGTTGTCTTCTTGGGAAATTCAATGGGGTTTGAGACAAAGTTTTGCGATCAGAAACGTGAATGTTGTCCGCCTCAATATAAACATTACGTAGGTGATGTATGTGTTCCATGTGTGGTAAAGCCGGCGTGACTCCAGTGCATGCAACTGTCAGCGTCCACAGGTGGGGAGCCGGTGAAGGATCATGTCCTTGTCAATCAACCTCTGCTGGTTACGGCCCCCACTGCCTCTCTCCTCCTCCCCACACACTCCTCAGGCACAGAGAAAAACCGACCCGCTCCTCAGGCGTCTATTCTCCTGCACAGCGTCAAGTTGCCAGCTCTCACCAAAATAGCAACACCTCACCTTGTGCTCAGCTGCATGAGGTGTAGCCCCCCCCCCCCATCTCTCCTCTCATTCTTGCCCACCTCTCTCTGCACTGAAATACCGAAGGGTATTTCAAGGTCAGGAAAATGCCGTGTTGCATGCGCCTGTCTTTGCGCTGGGACAAAAATAGAACCTTCTCTGTCAATGGCCCATCAATATGCTTGAAGTTAATTACACTTAATCATTTTCCTCTTCAACTGGCTCTTGTTTTCTGACAGTCCATACGGTGAAGTTGATCTCCTTGTGACAGCATTGTCCCACACAATTTCCCTCTCGCCAACACAATCCGCGCAATCACTTATAGGTACATCCATTAAATGTCATCATCCTATTAGGCTTAAGCTACGGAGAAATAAACCACACTTTCTCGTTTGCCTCAAAGGCGGGTCGGAATTCATCATATGTATTTAGAGAGAGCAGAAAAATTACTTGAATACATCCTGAGAAATGCCCTCGTGAATGCTGCGTTCAAAACACAACACACACAAACGCTCACGGCAAATTGGAACCCACTATTTGGGTGTGGGAAAACATTTCCGTCGGGAGACTGACCTGTCTGTGGGGGGAGGATGCTGCAGGAGGTGCTGAAGCTCTGAGTCAGGCCCTCGACCTCCGGTTTGGGCTCCGGGCTGAGGGGCACAGAGAGGAAGTGGTTGAGGTTGATGGGATGAGTCTGGCTCTGGGCCAGGCAGGGCAGGCTGCGGCGAGACGGCTTCAGGCTCTTCTCCTTCAGGATCTCGCTGATGCTGGTGTGCATGCCTGAGGATGAGAGGGAAAGCGGCAGAGTTTTTATTTTGTATTTCATTTTCATATTTATATAGACATATATATATATAGTATCTTTACTGGTTCTTATTGTTATTTTCAGTACTTAACTCCGTTTGTTATTCACTTAGCCTTTTACACGTATTAATGATACACTTATTACTTTTCTGTTGACTGTTATTTAATGTTTAATGTTTGCTTCTTCTTTTTTTTTGCACCAACGCACCGCAGATAATTCCTTGTAATGACAAATGAATTGGCAATAAAGGAACCAAGCATACCAGTATTATCTTACAAAAGTCAACAATACTCAAGACATTGACCACGAGGTATAAATGTTGGCGTGATAAAATAGGCAACAAAACAAATTGCATTGTAGGCAAGGTATTGACAGAGCAGTCAACGAGATATAACAGTTGGAGATCAATTTCTTCCGATTCATTGGCAAGGTATGATATGTTCATTACTATTATTAGGATGCATGTCATTTCATCGTAAGATTTCTCTATCCGCAGTATAAAAACAAATTCACTGTGTTGCATTAAGTTCAATTACCAAAGTTAAAATACTGAAAGTGAAATAAGGAAAAGTGTAAGAAAATCGACTACAATTATTCACAGACCAGGTTCACCAACTGAAATCAAGGGAGTGCGTGTAAAAAAAGGAAGCGGGGAGAAATCATTTTAGTCATCAGCTGGTCCATCCTTTTATGGGTTACAGTGGTGGTGATGATATTGCCTGTCCTTCACAGAGGAGTGCATTAAATCCATCAGCACTCCATCAAATTACACAACAACCTCAAGACAAGCAGCATGACGGTGAATGCGCAAATACGGACAACGTGCATACAGTACAGTATTCTCGTCAATATGTCATCATTTAATCATTACACTCCATTTTCCATAATGCTCATCTCCATGACAGCCGAGGAGAGGGCTGGAGCCAATCACAGCCAACACTGAGCTAAAACCAGAGCGCACCTTGGACAGGTCGCCAGCTTATCTCCAGGCTGACATTTAGAGACAAACAACCAGTCACGCCTTCACACTACGCAGAATCACAAACTAATCTGACCTTTGAGAGTGTGAGAGTACCACGAGAAAAACCCACACCGGCACATGGGGAATTTTGAAAACTCACCAGAAAGCCACAAGTCGAAGTGGGAATAAAACCAAGAAGGTCAAACTAGACACCGGGTGACGGTGGTAGCCGCCGCGCCAGCGGGCCACATTTACCGAGACCAACGGAGGTTATTTCCAATGTCATTTCAGCCATAAAAGAGAAAGAGGATGAATAATGCTTTAAACAATATTGCAATGATAAATTGTGAAGGGAAACTCGGGTTAATAACAATAATGAATTTCCAGCAATGGAAGCAGGACATTCTTTGAGACCTTCCCAGCAGACAGCAGCCTAAGTGCTGCGACTCAAATGTGTTCATCTAAATGAAGGCCCTCACTGTCTCTCAGATGAGAATGTGACGTACTCTCACCTCCGTTGAGGGACTCTCCCAGTGACCTTCCTGAAACGTTCGGATGCATTGACAATTCACACCGCGTCCCGTGGTCCACATGCTGCAAGCAGCGCAATAACTCATTCTCATGTCACCGATCTCGGAGGAATTACCCGGCTCTGTTGTTGTGAGAACTGAGCCAGTTTGAAGACGTGCGCTTGTGGGCCCAAGGGAGCCACTAATCATGAAGTGAATTTTCCATGCAGCCCCACAGATATGAAATGAATGGAAGCGGTGAGCTCCAGCTACAAGTCAAACAGTAAATAACTGAGAGTGTCACATATGAAGAGATTTGTGAGTGAAATCAAAATTTTGCCTGAAGCTATATTTCACTCTAGTCAAGAGAGAGATTTAAGAAAAGTGGTTTAAAATAAATCTTTCAAATATAAAGGTATGGCTACTTAGCACAAAACGTGACACGACTAAACTTGAAAATGAAATTGAAAGAAAAGTAATCTATTCGCCCAGGACACAGTCAATTTGTTTTCAGGCTATGAAAAGGGCTTGATTTCCCAGTGTTCCAATCATTTCAAAATTGTATACCACCTTCTTTATTCCACCCCTCATTCAATCAATACTATTACAATTCCATATTTCAAATCAATACAGAGCCGCGGGGTGTAGGGGATGTATTCAGATAGGAGTTGTATTGTGCCAATTACATCTTCAATGACATCTTACAGAAACCAGATATTTTATGGTCCAGTGAGCGGGAGCAGTAAACACAGCATCAACGTGCTTTACGATTGGATTGTAAATCAGTGAGAGCGGCGAGCTTCCACTCCAGAGGCCGGAACCCTGAAGTGCCATCATTTTACTTTCTCTGCAATTTTTTTTTATTTTTTTATTCCATTATGATGCGCAGAAAATGGCGTACAAGTCACACTTAGTGTCAAAAAGATATATTTGCTGGATTTTATTTATTTTTTTATTCCATTATGATGCGCAGAAAATGGCGTACAAGTCACACTTAGTGTCAAAAAGATATATTTGCTGGATTTCTAGGTGGTCAAGATAATCCCCACAAGCACCGGCAAGGCTCAGCACGCTGGCGATGATACGGTCGGAGCAGAGTGAGCTCATGGGCCTGTTGGGTTGAGGTTCAGTGGTCCCAAAAGAGTCCGTCAATGTCTAAAATAGACCCACAAATTGTAGGTGTAGTGTGAAACTGCTGTCACGGAAATTTCAATTCATGTGTGGATGCAAAAAAAAAACAAAAAAAAACACAGGTCAAACCTCTTAGCCTTTGTGGATATTAAATAATATAATTATGGCATTCTGACAATCACTGACCTCTTCCAAAGCCTGGGCATCATTCTGCACCACAGCCAGAGCAGTGCATTCTGTAAGTCTATGAAAAGAAATAAATAAATAAAAAATCCTGTGTTTAATCTGACTGTGCGCTGGCTAAAACTGGTCTATCGGGAGAAAATTAATCCCGTGTGCGCACGGATTGCACGCGCACAGGCAAACGTGTCTGCGGGTCCCCGCACAAGGAGCAGCAAGGAGGAGACAAACTAAATGTTAAGGTCATCAGGAGGCCCAGATGCTGGACGCGAGCTGCAAGAAAAACCTGTCCAAAGTTTCCCCTGCATCAGCATGACTAACCACTCCACGACAATCCTCTGTGCGCTCTCACAAACACCCACTCAGGCAAAGTCGAGGGGGAGCTGGACGGGTTTCAGGGAAGGTCGTGATCCTGGATTTGGATCTCTCCTGTGCAGCTTGTCCATGCAGTGAGGTTTAAAAGATTTTTTATTTTTTATTTTTTTGCTTTCTGTCAATGTTTGTTCGCGATTGTAGCGTACCTCTCCACAAAGGCTTGTGTTTGTGCAAACAAACACGAAACCCGGAACAGAGGTTGTGTTTCATAGTTTGCCTCTGCGCCACTTGATTTCTTCTTTTATTCAGAGTAAGCATTTCGCTGGCCGTGTCACAACACTCCTACTCGGTGTGTCTGTTTGCCTCTGCAGCCAAACTACCCTGAGCCAGCTGGAAGAACAAAATACACCAAAAAAATAAAAACATTAAAAAACGTTCGGGATTTTATGGTCAAGCACCAGCTGTCGGATGGCAAACGGAGCATAAAATACGCCGTGAAAATGAGACAACTGTCCATGCGAAAAATTTGGTTTTGCCTTAAATCCCGTTTTCCCATCGATCATAGAGAAACCTGAGCAGAAACTGAAGCAAACATGATGAGATTATCTGCAAGGATGTTGCACAAAGTACCAAACAGAAAAATCGGGTCAGTGGGTGGTTTCCCATCATGCCTTGATGTTTCCTCATTCTATACCTTCAATTATTCATCCAAAGCACTTTTGCCATCACAGCTTTTAACTCGGGAGAACACTCAACATCAGCTCGACACACGCCATTATTGTTTTACCTGACAGAGTGCATTTTTAGGGTATATCTGAGGGTACACCTCCAGTCAAAAAGTGGCTTTTAAAGACTTAAAAAAAAAAAAAAAAATGTAATACAAAAGCTAACAAAAAGTATTGCTGCTAGGAAAAAAAATATTACTTGAAGGCAGGACTGAGGCGAGGCCAGAAGCATCATCAACAGAAATGTTCTTCCGCTGCCAGGCACCATATCAAAGAACACGTACGCAGAGCTGGGTTCGCAGCAGAGAATTTAAAATGGTTTCATATCAGCCACTGAATCAGCTTATATCTTAAGTGACGTGGTTAGAACCCCCAAAAAAACTAAACCCTGTTAGGATAGGCCGCCAAAATGATTTTAAACTGTTTTTTTGATCTATTATTTTCGTTTTTTTTTTTTAAGATGTCCCACATCTTACTATCCCTGCTTCCTTTTGCATTCATTCCCTTTATCAGTGTGTCTTTTCAGTCACCTTATGCTGCTCTTCAGTTCCTCCAAGTTTCCATACAATTCTGCTCTATTTCTGGGCCTTAACTCAGATTTCATTCAAGTATCACTGAAACAACTATTTAATTGCAATAAATATAAAAAATATCTACATAGCCTACCTTAGTTATGTTTAGCTATTCATATCCAATATATGTAATTGATTATCAGCTTAGCTAACCAAACTATTGATTTAAATAGTGGTAATGCAGTTAGTAAAGGCAGTGTTCATATCTAAAAAAAAAAAAAAAAACACTTGCTCATTGGATCAAACAATATTACAGACAATTTTGTTGTTTTGTTGTGTTTATTGTTGTTCTTGTTTGTTACACTTCTCTTGCAACTGAGACTAAACAAATGAGGGGAAGTAATAGGAATGTATTTGCTTCATAATTCTGCACACTTACAGATTTTAATTGAATTAAAGTTTGCTCGATTGAGTGCACTGTTCAAAAATACAATTTGATCCTCAACGAATGCAATTTGCCAAATAATTGTGCACACATTTGCTCCACAGACAATGTCTGTTGTCATTAGTCTCATACGCCCTTCAGCCTGTCCATGAGCACACCTCAAAGCAGATGGCACATTTTTTTTTTACCCAGGGTTTAAACCATCCAGCAGCCTGTTACATAGTCCTGGATCAACCTCTGTATTGCATCATTTGAGCAGATTAAATATCCTCCTCGTCTCTCAATCTCTGCGTTTCCCCAATTCCTTTAATTCCACGCTATCTCCTTATGTCCCATGATTGCTTGTGATTTCTACTAAGTCAAAGAATATTGTGCAAAGTCTCTGCAGTTTATGGGCACACACCTCAACAGGGAATGCTTACGAACTGCGCCGTCCTCAGTAAAAAAAGTAATTCTATGATGCCTATATGTGCGGTGTATTGTGGAGGTGATAAAGTAACTGTAAAGTTACTTTGGGCTCAAATTCTGCTTGTAAGGTTTTTCTAACCTAGCAACAAAACAGCCACTGACTATTAAAAGATTGTGTTAAAAAGGGAAAGTGAAAAGCGAAAGTGTTAAAGCCACTAACTGCCAGATTACACGCAGGCACGCACGCACGCACGCACGCACGCACGCACGCACGCACGCACGCACACTCGTGGAACAACACAGTTTGTTAGGTCAACTGTTTTTCCACCTGAAAAGCTGCAATGTGATAAAACACACTTTTTCCTAAACAGATCCTCACTAATCTTACATAAAACTATGTTTGCCAAATATTTCACAGCAGCCTCTTCATATCACAGATGCTACTGTATCCGTGCTCTCCCCAAATCTGTCCTGAAATGAATGTCTGCTTCAATAAAATCCATCTGCCTGCCTTTTCTTACTTCTCTCTAACTCTTGAAATATTAAAAATATTTTCTCACTTATGGCCCAGCTAAGAACCTTCTAAGGGAAACCCGATAAGAGATTTACAGACCTATAAATCAATACAGACCACATTAAATGGACTTCCTTTTCCATCCCTTTTTTTTTTTTTTTTTTCAATTTCCATATTATATAACAGTTTGACCTCAGCAACACTAAGACTCGTCACGTCAAATATAAAGCACCATTCAGCTGCAGATGGTGTACAAGCATTTTTTAGCCCATTAAATGTTTTACGATGCCATATAGTCTGGATGATAGTGTTTGAGGACATGCAGTATAATTTCTAAATATTGCTTGGCAAGTGGTTCACTCCGATTTATTAATAATTATGAATTGCTCTGAAATAACAATATAAAAAAACAACTGCTGCATGGATTGAAATGCATATAATAAAACAGCATTCTAAACATAATAAAATGTACAAAACAAGCCCAAAACCCAGGATCTATTTGTGCGGCACTGTCCACATATTGCATGTGTGTCAAGATGTCACACCGAGATAAAATATATATTTTCACTGTAAATATACTGTATATATTTTTTTCCTCACTCTAAATCAACAGCTGTAAGTGAAGTGAAAGGAGCTACAGCAAATAAGCTCACACCCTCTATCAGCAGGGCATCCCTCAGTCGTGAGATATCTAGCTTCTCAGCTCCGCATCCTCTCCTCAGAATGCCAGGTATAGAAACACAGAGATCATTTCTGTTCCCCCCCCCCCTCCCGTCTGCATTAAAAAAAGAGCTCTCCTCACCATGTTTCTATATTTAGAGGAGCAGGCACATGTATAATTAATCCCAAGTGTTAATAACCACTAATGTTTTCAAAAGAGCCCTATACTTATAGGGTCTAATCAATCAATTATGGTTTGCCAGTGTAATGTAGCTGAACTGAATGAAACTGATAAATGACTCGATTTGTATTTAATAATACAGTTGATAAAATGTACTCAATTGTGCGGAGACAAATATGTGTC
This sequence comes from Colistium nudipinnis, assembly GCA_016785305.1. Classification (NCBI taxonomy): domain Eukaryota; kingdom Metazoa; phylum Chordata; class Actinopteri; order Pleuronectiformes; family Rhombosoleidae; genus Colistium; species Colistium nudipinnis. The sequence goes on from JAFBJU010001532.1 coordinate 20,799, forward strand.
TTGCACTGCACATTGTGTTACATGATCTATGTTAAGTCACTGCTGGTCCAGAATGATGCGAAATGGAATTCAACATTAGACAGGGTTCAATATCTTATATTGCTTTTTCAATAACGAGCGGGGACCGTTTTCCATTTGGCAGGAACTTTTAACAGTCTCAAATCATTTTTATGACTTCCATCACCTTATTGCCAAAATGCTATTTTTTTTTTGGCATAAGCATGCGCCCGAAGAGAATTGTATGGGGAAAGCTCGTTTCACTCTGCCGGGCAAAAGCCTGATGCAAAGTTATCACTAATAAAAAATACCATGACTGCGAATGCTATTCAAACCCTGGCAAATGCAAACATTATTGAACGACCTTTACAAAATCAGTGTTGCTTGACCTATGTGGTGATTATATTTCTCCTTCGGCATCACAAAAAATCAACCACCGTAGAAATGTGGCTTACAGAGCTTGGTGTTGCGTGAATACACTCACCCACATATATACACATATATATATATCTGTTGCATGGTTGCGTTTGTTGTCTAGAGCGTACGTTCAAGCTGAATACAAAAGTGGACAGAAGCTCAAAGTGCACGAGGTTCAGCCACGGCACTCGGGGGCTGCGAGACCTCCAGCTCTGCGGCATACTTGGAGCAAGTGGAGGCTCCCGTTCTTTCGCGTCACAAACTCCCCAGCAAGACAGGGAAGTCACCACACACCGCACTCGGCACAAATCACCACCGGACGCGGAAGTGCCACACGCCCGCCACACACCGACCTTTCTGCTGCTTGAAGGACTGGATGGAGCCCGAGTGGTGCACCATTGCGGCGTTCGGGGCTGGCTTCCAGCGGCGATTAAATCCCCTTGTTTCCAAAAAGCTCAATTGAAAGACACGCGAGAGACTGCAGCGTCGGGGCGCGCTCGGTCCCCATGCCGCCGAATCAGCTCACGGGTGATGCGCAAACAGCAGCAACACCTGTCTGTGCTCCGCATCCCCCCCCCCCCCCCCCCCCCCCCCCCCCCCCCCCCCCCCCCCCCCCCCCGCCCCCCCCGGTCCGGGGCGGGGGGGGGGGGGGTTGTCATGGTGACGGCCGGTAGGGGAGGTTCTGAAATGGACACGTCCCCCTTCGTCCTGATTTACCGAGTCCAAATAAGCTGCGGGAAATTAGCGGGGACCGCTGATCTCTATGGACCGACTAGGACATATATCGATCATTTCATCAATCGTTCCCCTTTTAATTGTTTCACACTGAAAGCTGCTTCTGTTCAAATGATGGGCCATCAGGTCTATCAAATACAGTTTGGCGGCTGTGCTAAATAAACGATTATGCAATGATGGAATCAAAATAATAATAATAAAAAAAAAAATTGTAGAGCTGACTGGGTCTATCATTTCAAATTTAGGCCATTGGACTGCCTTGAAGTAAAGGCTGAAACTTTGAAAGTCTAAAGAAAAATCTTTCTGAAGTCACCCTAAATATAGACTGTTAAACAGTTTGAATGTGCATAATTTAGAGAATTCAGATAAGATAACATGCACTTGGGCCTTCAGACTGTCTCAACCCACTGAACATCAAGTCATCCCACATCCAACATAAAACACTGATGACAATATTGTGTTGTTGACAGAAGCCTTCAGTTGGTCGAGCAGTCAGGCTTATACATATAACTTTAAGCAAAAAAAAGGGACCAACAGGCTGCACTATAGATTGAATGGCTTTCCTTTGTAGGAAAACTCCAAATAATCAATAACACAGTCTCCTACTACAGGGGCTCACAGATCAGCTGTGTTGTGCAGGGGGAGCTCTTGTTTCATAGTAAACGTAATATTTGCCATCAACACTGAGCAGGTGGGTAGAATGACTGGAGTATAGGGTAACAGCCTCTTATTGAAACTCATGCAATGTTTCTCCTGCTGGATTTATATGATCTCAGCTAAAATGACGTAGAAATCGAAATGAACGGTATGAAAACAGAATACAGCACAAACATAAACGGTCTATTGGAAATAGGACAGACACACAGTCAAGGTTATGTGATGACATGACCTGCACAGAATATAAAGACCAACAGACGAACATAATCCCCATATCAGTTCACCCTAAATTATTAATTGCGAACCAGTACAGAGAGCTTATTGTATGGTTTATCTGCAAGGTCACTGGTCTTATCTCAATGCCCAATCCACATTTGGCTGCAGACCTCCGTCAGAATCACAACAACACAGGTTGTTGTTTGGTCTGTGGTCCTATACTCGTGTGTGTATATCTGTCTGCACAGGTATTCTGTGGGGTAGTCTGGCATCTCTCGTAGTCGCAAATACCATCTGCTCTCTTGAAGCTCAGCAAACCCCCCACTGTTTTGATATTTATTGAGGACCGGTGGCTAGTCTATGTGTGCCATCCTCTAGAAGATGTCCATGCACTACTAGGCCAATGCACATTTCCCATTGGTCCAATAAATAAATAAGTACGCAGCTCTTTATGGGGTGCCATTTAAAATACATCCTCTCCCATTCCTGCCTGTTAGTGTGGAGATTTAGGTCAGATGACAGCGCTGCAGAGGGAGCGAGGTTTTTGATAAGTACAATACTGCCCCCCTGTGGTTACAACGCAATACATCAGTCAGTCCCAAGAACCATGAAGGTTTTTTTTTGCAATATTCACCTCAGGGTATGCGTGTCAATAAACCATCATGAAGTACTGAATGCCATACTGAATGATACTCCTGTAGTGATTTACTGCCATACCATCTTTGCAACAAAAGACAAGTAATCATTGCACGGTTAAAAAAAATGATGTAGAATCCCTTTTGTGGCTGTCCGTAATGGGCTGGCAAAATGATGCAATCCCAAAACCACAACTGGCAGATTATAAAACTCTCAGGCTTTCTTAAAATAGAACACATAAATTAGCACGCAACTATCACGGCCAAAGAAAAGGAGAAAAGCATGTAGAAAAAGTATGGTCTCGTTTAGCAGGAAGTTTCCCTTTTTAGTGGGAACCAAATCATTTTGCACGGCAAAACGTGGCGGCAGATCATTGCATTTTGGACTTTGTCAAGCCTTGAAGCCACGAAAGAGAGCTGAACTGCAGCATAAGTAACGGGTCACAATTCCGATGCTTTAGAATGAACAGGTAAACAAACAGACATTCCCAGATGAGGCATTTAAACCAGTTAACTGTTTCAATGTTGTGTCTCTTCTGTGTGTCCTATAGGTATGCCGAAATGTGCCCATTGTACAGGAACTGTGCTTAGATTGGTGATATTTAGCTCGAATCATAAGCGCTCACCTGGGTGTCGGTCGCTCTCCGTCGCTGTACCTCCAGAGTGGAAACTGTTGCCAGGCGAGGAGCTCCAGGACGCCGAGTGGCTGATGGTTGGATTGGTGGGAAAATGTCTGTCGCCTCCAGAGGAACTGGAGGCCTGACTCTCCAGCAGAGGTGCAAAAATACAGCTGTCCTGGCGGCATGATTCTGCAAATCACACACACACATCAACATAAGCAAAACTAGTGATCCTTTGTTATTGTTGCTTTTATCTCAAGGGGGCCCCCTGCTTCATATTTCAGCCAAAACACCAGTTGATTGACTTATCTGGGGGGAAAATGCAGTAGCTTGAATGTACAGATCAATAAACTTTTGTTGGTGATCACAGCGTTCCAGCTCTGTACTTATTTCCTCTCCTGTTACTGCGCTCATACATTTTTAACATACTTTGTAATTCCTTACCCTTTGATACTTGACACTAATGGGGAACAATGAGGCACCTGGCTCTCTAAAAACTGTCTATCTCCCGTTATATTATTAATTAGGTAAAAACACAGTTCAACTCATAAATGTCCAACATTTTCAGAGCACTGTGGAATGAGACACACACTTGAGGGGTTTGAGGGATAGATGATTTATGGAATAAGCATTTGCCTACATTGCATTTCCCTCGTCATTTGCAAAAGTATGATATTCACAACAGCATTGAGGCCTAACCGTGTCGAAATATCGGTTAAAAATAAAGACCTGCCCAATCAAATGTGTTTCAAAAGAAACATTTAGAATATAAATGAATGTAAATATTTTTCAAACTAGATTCAAATCGTGTTAAATTGGAATTCTATACATAGCAATATTTTACATCATAGGAAACAGAACATATACAGAGATATTTTTCATTAAGTGCTGACATTTGCCCTCTCCCTCATTTGTACATTCAGCTTCACTCAGAGCAAGAGGAAGAGCTGAGGGATGCACTCACAGTCCAAACAACATGACTCACCAACATTCAGAGATACTTTACATCGCAGAAATTGTTCTCCCTTGAGCATCTCTTCTCTTTGGAGCCAACAAGAAAACAGCAGATGGCTGACAGTCATGCCGGTATTCTATGTGCACAGTTAAGTTTGTGTCAATGAGGGCCTTGTACCTCAAGCCTGCACGAAGGGCCGTGCACAGCAGATTAGAAACAGGGGTACTTAATGTTCGCGTGAGTTCAGAGTAATGCAGTTTCTCAACTCCGGGTAGATCAATTCACTGACACTGATTGAAACACAAAGTCTTCTGTGCCTAGGTCACCAGAGACCTGGACAGCAGGTCAGAGAGAAACCTCTTTCCCTCTGTCCATTACAGCTGTGTAGTCTAAGTGCAGTTACACTGTCCTGAAGATTTAAAAAGTACACAGACATTAGGCAGATCAATTGATGAGCAGGTACTTCCTGTTTTAACTTCCTGGCATATTGATTATTTATTTAAACAAATACGTTTCAAAGCTTCAGATCACCAAATTCCACTCTCGAGGTAACTGCAAATCTTAAATGAGATGTTGAGAAATGTGTGACTCCATTAACCATGTTAAAGTATAAGCCCTACAGCCAGACTGTCTGGCAAATAGTATTACACAGTATATGTACACAGTATATAATTACCGTATGAGCACAAACACTATATGGGTATGGGAATGCTAAAAGTCGTTGAAACAAATCAAGTCATTTAGCTTGAGTGCAGCCAGGCGTCTCCTCCAGCAACATAGTAATTGAATAAAAGGATCATCAGTATTTATAATCTGGATGTCTTCAAGTTTAAGGATGTATACAGCTCACATTAGTCAGCAGTTATCACTTAATGCAACGTTAATGTTTCCATAAAATCTTATCTCTCCGGCGTACTTACACATTTCAAATGCCCGCATTTAAAATACGGGAGAGCTTTAAATACACTGCAAGAACAGCAGAGGCCACTATGACACGTAAACGCAACTTAAACCATCTGCATGGTTGTAAAATAGCATATATTTGAAACAGACCAAACAGATTATCCTGCCCTTGTGTTCTCCATATCAAAGAGTTCCTGCTTGGACAGAAAGATGTTAACTTGTTGCATCGTTGTAGTGAACGCCCGAGTTTCGGAAATCTTCTTCAATTTTCATCCACTGAGGGGGTGTGCAGTGGCGCATCGAAGGATCTAAAGCAGATGCAAATGCTTTACTATTTACACTTCACCTGGCTCCCTGCAGAGCCACAACATCACAGTTTGCCCCAACGCACCCCCCCCAGAGTCTCCGCACACCACTGAACGTTATCCACATGGCTCAACACAGATGAAAAACACGGTCCTATTAGCCATCGGGAGCATGACCGAGAGTTTGTCCATTTTCATCTTTGCCCGGGGGCGATGACAATGTAGAAAAACGAATAAAAGGCACAGCATTCATGCAATAAACATCTCATTAAGCTGAAGGATGCTGGGCGCGTTTCCCTCGAAAACAGTCACGCTCTCGTCTCTACAGACTGCAGCTACCACTGATGTTTCTGCACAAGATTACACCGAGCTGAGCCGAGTGCTGTGCAAACATGTCAGCCATCAATTATTATGCTGTTCAGTGTACATGCAGGACCAACTCATATATTTCTCCTTTACGGCAAATGGCATGAAGGAAGCATCCATCAGAGCTGTGCAGGAAAGCTTTCACCGGGTAATGCGCTTTCACTAACTTCCCGGTTCATTCATTCATTCTATATCATAGTTCATGAATAAATCAATCCGGAAGGATCAGTTTTCATCAAGTAACAGCTTTTTTTTGTTCTTTCTTTTTTTACACTAAACGTGTCTCCGCCAAATGTACAATAATTTTACTTGAAAAACATTCATTGACCAAGAACAAACCATTACACACTTAGATTGGAAACAAAAAAGATTCACTATTCAGTCGCTATCGTATTATGCAAGCTCATAATTATGCAGTCCAGTTGCCTACTTGAATCGCACTTGATATTACCATGACCTGGATGACTGAGAACCTCCACATACATTATGCAAGTTAAACAGCTGGCTCAAGTTTGGACAGCTCAGCGTGCCTCCCTCATAAAAGAGTCAAACATACCTGAGGAGATGCCAAAAGCCTGTGTGTTCACTTCCATTGCACGTGTCTTCAGGGTAATTCCCCCATTAAGAGGTTTCCAATTGACAACTTGTACACACGCTAGAGAAGTAGAGCCTCGTGGACCTGTCATTCCCTCAGTGCAGTACCCTTGTGCTGGGAAATAGCCCCGGCGGTACAGTGAAGATGGATGGGCGGAGTTTCAAGTGTGGTCGGGCTATAGGCCACAACATTAACCTCCCGGGTTATTGATTGAGTCCTGATTTTAACAGAGCAACAGACTGTCTACAGGGGGCTTTCTCATTAGTCTACCCTGAAAACATGTTTTAAGAGAACCATCCTCCTACAGGCAGGTTTGACATGAATGTCATAATCTGTTTGCATGTGTAGGTTCGTTCACTCACATGAGATGTATGCAAGAGACAAAATCACACCAAACCTATATACCCTAGTTCTGTTCTGGTGCCA
>JAFBJU010001532.1:27804-71864 GCA_016785305.1 Colistium nudipinnis
CCACTTGCCCAGCATCAGTAGGGAACAAGATTCAGTTAGACCTTTGAAAGCAGACATACATGTCACTGTTATGTTTTCAAATTCAGTTTCCTCTATTTAGGAATCACTGCCTTAAGCCACTAAGTTAAACTATACATTTAAAAAAAAAAGTCATCAATAGTTTGACAAAACATACAAAGCATGGACACCATCCTAAAGCAATCATTGAGGAATAGGAAGAAATCAATCCAGATGTTGGAGACCGAGGGTAATTAAATGTTAAAGTGTGAATGACTTGTGAAGTTGTAAAAAAAAAAAAAAGTAGTCATTGGTGCATTATAATCATTATTGTGAATATTATCATTTGTAGTAGTGTTACCGTGGTTTATGGACTGAAGAAGCTTCTTGGGTGAGAGTCGAAACGTCTCAAGAGTCTTCGATTAGTCCAGTAACCTACTTGGACCACACCTGATGTCAATGTTCTGATCTGATGTTACCGTGTTGATTGTTTGGTTGGACACAAGGCGGCGCTGTGGGACCATCTGTCAGGAGTACCGTAACCACCCATAGACTGCGTCACACCAAGCTACGTTCAAGATCAACGCATACACAAACACCACACTACAATCAACTACTTTTAGAAGTAGTACTTTTAAAGTTACTCTGACCATTTCCGAAAATCTCTATATAAAGGCACAAGCCATTAACTACAGTAGGAGCATTATGGCGTACTTATAACACATGTAACTTCCGTGCTAGCAGCTAGCAGAACTCGCTAGCCGTAGTTGATAGTGTAACGACATTGAACGTGACGCGGCAGTTAAACTCTGACCAAAACAAACGCTGAGTGGGGAACTATCTGACTCGGACACTCGGACACTCCGACAGCTGACTGCCAAATGACGAGGCGCCTGAACAAGAGGTGCGCGGAGGAGACGGTGTTTGTCGGGGGGCTTGCAGCAGCTTGCGCCTGGCTCCTACTGTAGCGGGGACTAGCTGTAGTGCTAATGCTAACCTAGCAAACAGGAGCTACCGTTAGCTAACGGTAACGTAATGCCCGACGCCCCAACAGCAGTAGCCCGTAGTCGAGAGAGCGTCCCCCTTTGCCTTAACTGTGAGCCTGAAACCACCCGACCAACACAATTGTGTGGCTGCGTGTGTTAAACCAAGACTCCGATTCCTTCTATTCGCTGCCTGGACCAATAACTCAGCATGGGGATGTGCTTACCGTGCCTTGGCGGAGCGGCGGACGACGTTATCGATACACCGGATCCCGTGAGTTGTGTTACCGTTGCACAGCTGTCGCGTCTCCGGACACATCACGGTGTCCGTGTCCCTAAATCTAGCAAAACAAAAAAGCACACGCATTAGTTGCGACGTGACTGTGAGCAATCATTCGTAGGATGAAAGACAACAGGCCCTAATTTGGTAACGAGCATGAGCCCGTGTCAACACTGGCATGTTAACTATGTTCTGGGCCCAACATGGTAAACCCAGCGAAGTCACTGTGTTGTCTGCGGTGCAAAACGTTCGCTTTCCATGTTTTTGACAGGATACAAGGAGACGACAGTTAGCTGAAGCCGCCGAGAAGAGACAGAAAGAGGTAAACAATGTCAGCAGAAACTTCACGTAGCTCAAACTAATGCATTCTAGTACAACAACAAGTAATCGTACTACTGGCTGCAGTTTATGATGTGATCGGATTGTATTTTGCCAAATAAATAAGTTAGTGTGCCTAACAACGTACAATTCAAAAGCAAAACATATTACAGCTTCGCATACACGATCCAACATATTCAACACGTCTCTAAACGTTATAACCCTTTAACATTAAAACCTATTCGAAAGGTAAGGCGTCGTTGGTTCATAGTGCACTCAGGTCATTTTTTAATGTCATGTTTTAATCTGTTGCTTGAGTGTAGTTGTAAGTGTATAGCTCTGTTAAATACATACACCCCATTCAAGGTAGATGCACTTGACATGGTGAGTGATTTTTTATTGTACAGAAAAGCTACTTTCATATCCGTAAGAGCCATACTAAAGTTGTATCAAGGTGAGTAGACATGGACCAGGAGATCTTTCTTCCCCACCTCACTCCTAACTACCACTGATGAAAGCCTGAGCCCTAATCCACTGTCACTTCAGCAGTTTGGCATTTGGATGCGCTTTTGCAAACTGTAACTGAATGTGCTTTTTGCTTTCTGAGACTTTGCAGTAACACAATTTATGGAGAAAAAAAATGCTTTTGTAAAGCATGCATGCGTTGCGACTGCTCATGTTCAATTGTGTCATAAAAAATAATATGCAAACTCATTTCCGTGAAGCTCTTACTCTTCAGCCCTCTGAAATTGTCCACTCTGGTGTTTAGACAGCACACAGGGGTGTTAAAAATCCAGAAGCGGTCGAGAGGAAAAGGAAAAAACAGGAAGAGACTGAGAAGCAGACGATGACCAGCTCTGTGTCTGGTGGCGGCGGGCTAAAAGTTAGTTTGTGTTAATGTTGTCTCCAACTGTTTGGTGTTTTAAAAACATCTAAATATGTTTTCTATTGATATAGTTCCTTTGGGACCATTATTTTCTCAAAGTAAAAAAAAGTAATCAGCAAATTGTTTTATATTTAACTATATAAATATATAAGTGTACCATAATTGTTCTCTCCCACTTGTTTTTCCTATAGTGGCAGGTCGGATGAATTCCCTGATGGTAAAAAGTCTTGAGTATGAAGTCATAAACAACCCCCGAGAATTGCTGCAACAAGATGGCGTTAAAAGATGTCTGAAATGCTGTTCATTTTTCTACGTTTTTTTTTTTTTTTTCTTTTTTTCATATTTTTGTGTGTTATGAGAAAAACAGCCACAGTTGTCAGGCGTGAGGCGAAGCTGTCCGAAGTGAAGAAATCAGCGTTAGCCCACCTGTTGCCAAGTTACACAAGTCAGTGTGGACCTTTGGACAAGATGTGGATGATACGCAGTAATTTGCAGCCAATGCATATTACGGTATTCATTTCATTTGACAGTCGATGAGTCCTAAAGTGACTCGCTTTGGATAACACACAGTAATATAAGTGAAGTTGTATCTCCTCACTTCAACACACTATGACATAAGCTTTATCACTGCACTTTGTATTGTTCATCATTTATCTCTCAATGGCCATATTACTTTTTGTACGACTTCTCCAAAAAACAAAAAAAAAAATCAACAATGCAAATGACATGTCACAAGTTGACCAATGTTAATGTTTACAAAGAGATTGACGTGTGCTATTAATAGTGAACAGTACCAGAAAAAGTAATAATTTCCATGGTTCAGGGCTCTATTTGTAGAGAACACAAAGGCTAGTGCCTACAGTGCTCTGTCTGGTTGCGATTGGCTGAAGTTGGAATTCACCTGTCGATGCAGTTTTTCAATAGAGCACTGAACACAGTGTGCGTCTCACTTTGGAGAGCTTTGCTGCGAAAGGCAACGTATGGTGTGTCTTCACATTGTCAGTAAGCACAAACCACATGCCTGACTACATGTGCTTTCATGGAACCTTTTTTTTTTTGTTTGTGTTTTTTTGTTTTACTCTAAAGTTTATTGTATTGGTGTATACTGTACGAAAAGTACGGATGTGTTGCCTGCTTAAGTTATGAAATGTGTTAATGAATTGACATTCGGCAAACGGAAGCTTTTTTCGGAGATCCATTTCCACACAGTTTGCCAATATTTAGTAAGCAGCTAATGGAGTTGCTTACATTCTATGTTGGGAGAAATATGTCAACTAAAATAGAGCTGTGAAGAGACTGAAGGAAAGAATTAGTGAATTAGGTATGTTGTGTTTTTTGTTTTCAAGTTTGACTTAAATTAGTGCATTTCTTACACCCTTCACTTGATCCTAAATGCTTCCAGTACTCTCTTCCGTTTTGTAGAACAGGAAAGCCACTGTTATTTGCTACAATAAATCCCATTTCTGCTACTTTTGTGTAAATGCCATGTGTGGAAGCTAAATAGAAAGATAATAAGTACAGTACAGTACAAGTACAGATAATATTTTAAATGGTTTGAAATGATTGGCGATAAATCATAGCCGTTGAAATTTGTTCTTGCTAATAAATATTTATACCAATATAATTTATGAGTCTTTACTTGTTTCAGAGTTAAATACATAGAACAGGACTGATGCATTTGGTTTCTTTGTTTTTTGTATTGCTCAACTTATTTGTGGTTAAAATAAGATGATAGGATCCATTCATGCCCTAAATATAATCAAGAAAAGATATTTACATTTTGAAAGATTCAAGTCAGAATTTATTGAACTTCTAAATCTAAAGTTAGATTGCATAGTCCCTGACTTCCAACAGGTCCTCATTCATTTGTTTCAAGGATATAGGGGAAAATAACATTTGGAATAATAAAATTGGGATTTGACTTTTAATTGCAAAAATCTACAGCCGGGGAAACCAATTCCTGAACAGAATCTAACAAATTCAAAGTACAAAGGAGAGCCACTAGAATATTTGTTTTCCCCCTATTTGACTTGAGTCTATAAAAAAAACAGAGAAAGGGAAACAGAAATCTATAAATCTGAAGGTCTAATGAGGTTCTATGTAGCTACATACTGCAATGTGTGCAGTTGATAGTCAATATTCTTATGAAAGAATTCACGTAAAATAGGAGCAAAGAATAAAGATTAAAAAGGATAGTTGTATAAAATGCATGACATATAACAGTTATTATACATGTACACAATCAAAGCGTTGTATCATTGTGTTAGCCTAGTAAGAAATGCATTATAATGTAAAAGCCATTATATTTATGACCAATATTTGGTTTCGAGGAGAATCATGTTAATAAAAATGGTGGATTACATGGATTTCCACAATCCATCCACCGTACTTTAATGTATAAAGGGCAACAATGTCAACCCAATGAAGTAAAACATAAAGGCAAGGAAAGAAAAACGACGCCTTAGCCGAAAATGTCTCCACTCTACTCCTGGTTGACTGATACTTGGTTCATTAATACTGGCTTCCTGTAGGTCCTGACACCTCCACAAATACTCGGCTGTATTTTAAAAACGGATTGTTTTTTTTTACTTAAACAAAAGCACACAGGATGCCCTGGATGACTGCATTCAAAGGGCCTGGGCACTAAAAGGGAAAATGTCCCAGCTGCGCGAAACTAAATAAAACACAATGTTTAAGACCTACTTCTACGACTCCAGGCACATCACAGACATCCTTCCGGTTGACCTGCTTTAAAAACGGAGAAAAACAAGCGTCATTATTATACAGGAGAGCTTTCCGTGAATGTTGCTGTGTCTCCAGCCACAGTAAGAAAAAAATAAAAATAAAAAACTCCGTTGAATGTGGCAACAACAGAAAGAAATCCTCTTCCGTTCCATTTCACTCCTGGCACTTTCCAGTCTCGGGTCTTCACTTTTTGGTACGGTAGTGCGCGGCCACCACCAGGTAGCTGTCGGGGCTGAGGTCTTTGATGTTGGGGATCTTGCCGCCGGCGGGAGACGCCTTGCCTTCCACCCGGGAGATTTGGAGCATGCGGCACGGGTCGTGTTTCAGCAGGTAGCTCTCGAAGGTCTCCCAGCCTCCGCCGACGCGCACCATCACGTGTTTGTTGTGCAGCATCTGCGGAGAGAACTCGGATTAGGGGTCTCTCGTCTGCTGTCGGCGTGTGTCAAAGGGGACCTTCTCCCTTGCACGGGACTAATGTCGTTGCCCTGATTGAGACATTGGGTCGAAGATGACTGAACAGTTAAAGGGATGTCGGCGCTCGTTGATTGATGTGGAGACCTCTGACGGGTCGATGTCCCTGGAGGGGAGCTTTCGCCAACTCCCACCGGCCTAATGCCCTGTGGAGCAGGCCACTGACGAACCCAAGACTGATGGAGAAATCTCCCCCATTACATTTTTTGGAATGTCATAGTTGACCTGAAAACAATTTGTAAGGCTAAGGAGGTATTTCATTGTATTGTGTTCATGAACAAAAGTCATGAGGCCTTGAGAAATGGCCTACACAAAATGAATTCATAGTCCAATCGGCACACAATAAGTTTTGGAGAAAATATTAAACGGTTATTTCATAAACAAAAAAAAAAAGACCAAACCCACAAGCTGTAAGCTCTGAACAATGAATCATAAGCTGAGGTTTTGGCCGTCATTAAATCTGCAACATTTGCTTCAAAACGATGCCACCTGCCGCATCGGGGCACATTTTCAAGGTTGGCTGCCATGGCAACGTCAGCCATTATAATAAAGGGAAGGAGAAATAAAAGGCTCTGGTATATTGGATGCTCAGACACTTGCGTTCCCCAGAGGCCTCGCACACAAAACATGTCCGCTTCACCATGGAGCCCTATCACCCCCCTACCTCATTAAGACATCATTACACCCCTACAAAAACAAGCGCGCGTACCAAATGTGTTTGTCAGAGGCAGAGTAAAATATCAGGTCACTGTAGCTCCAAACTAAATTTGTTTTCAACAGCGCAATCACTGGGATAGCGATTCCGATAAATACCAAACTAAATCGTTTGACAAAAAGGGTAAACCTCCTAATAAGATTGTCACCTCAGTCTGGCCAACTATATGACACCTTGCCCTCCAGCACCATAACATGCAACATTTATAAGCCTCTTAAAAGAATCAATCTAGGGGGCAGAGGCAGGGCAGGGTTTCCAATCACCGGCACCGGGCCTTCAGGCTTTGCAAGTGTGGCTGTAATGGACCTGCGCGATGCGGGCCGGTTTCCATCGTGCTGCCCTGGGACCAGACCCTCACTGGAGCCCTCCTCCGTGACCCAGAGCAGGGCAGAGGCCCGGGGCGGAGCTGGGACAGCACTTCTCATAAACGCGGCGACATTGCTCTGCCCCCTTGTTGATGCTATGACCACTTCATTTATTCCAGGAGCCAGAGAAGGTCAGCCTCTCCGGCTGTACAGATTATTGCAAAGTAGAGCCTCATATGTGCCGCATGGCGCTGTTGTCCTCGCCAGTGACTGGCCTTTGTGTATTCATGCCTTTTCAGTGGAAACAGTTTCTGGGGGCTCGGGGGTAAAAACCATCGGAGGAATTTTAATTAAAGAATCTTCTCCGTGAAGAGATCAGGCAGAGAGACAGTGGAGTAGAGGTTCAACACCGGCCTTGGCTTGATTTAATTGATGCATCGCGCATGCTCGAACACATAATTAGATAAAAGTAGGTCATATACATGTGACATCCCTGTAAAATAAAGGATGAATCATTTATTTAAGGATGGGGGGTGGTTTTTGGTCATATAAGGGGTTTTATTCACCTGAAATAAGTGATGAAACCCAATTACAAGTATAACAGCCTGCACTGGACCGCCACTGAGTTGGTGCCCATTTGTCCTTGGTTGCTCGGCAACGTAATGATGATGTTGATGATGAAAATGCATAGCTATACGAATAATAATGTTACAAAGTAACGCCTTTCTGATGTGACCAATGTTGGATAACAGCCCCATTCATACAAACCTTAAATGAAATGACATGTTCTTGTTGTTGTTCTTGGTTGAGATATAATACCGGTTGTTGAAATATGATGAGCTGACAGCAGAGGGCACCCAAGAGTGTACACTCCTGCATGTCTGCTCTTTTACACATACAATAAGCATGCATCACATTCTTGCGGGTGTGAAGCCTGGTTGTGGGTTGCCAAGTAACCAAGATCCCAAGGGGATTGGTGCTACTTCTCTAATCTGAGTTTAGCAGTAATTTATCTCTGTCCCATACACATTTTGTTGCTCCACTCCGTGAAATATTTTCTGGGCTGACAGATTCAGAATGATGAGAAGTTGTAATTGCACCAGCGAGTATTAGGTAATATAGCTTAGGAGACTATTTTCAAAGTAATAAATGGTGTGGTGTTTATTTCCCTTTAAAACCCAGCCAGCCACATGAGGTTTGGCTGAAGATGGACATTGTTGGAATACCATTACCAGGAAATGAAACCTCCCAGCAAAGACGAGGTCTGCAGAAACAATGGCTGATTCATAGAAAAAGCCAGCGCAAGTGTCAACATAGGCAGTTGGGAACGGAGACAGGTTTCTTGCGCTGTGTGATTATGCAGATTAGCAGAAATATAAACTCAAAGTCAAGAGGTCAAGCCATTTCTATTTCAATCATCGTAAGGTTTGCATGCGTGTATACTGTTATATAATAATCAACAATGAAGCAACATATACTGCTCCTTTGCCCCCAGAAAATGTAGAATTAGCGTACAACTGAGGGACTTAAAGTGCAGGTAACTAAACATGTAACTAAAGTACAGCGGATGAACAAATGCATTCAGTTGCCACTTTACTGCATTGAAAACAAATGACTCTGTGTTTTCCAAGTGAATAAATTATGTTCATAGTTTCTATTCGTTGTTATTTCTGCAGCACACTGTTTTTAGTCCTTAATACGTCCGTCAGTAGGCTTCAATCACTCGCAACAATAAAAGAATCGATACGTTAATCAATAGTACAGCACTTGGATAGAGAGCGTTCTTCAGAATGAGCACGGAACATTATAGTTTTGATAGTTTTATACGTTTCCTTGTGGAATTTTCAAGTTCTACGAGGAAAATGATTTAAAACTTTCCCTGTTCAACAACGCAGACATTTACTCAAACTTGATCCTGAACACATGCCGTCATGAAGTCATATTATAGGTGGACGTCATGATTTACTCACCCGGATGAAGAGCATCTTCTCCCCAACACGGTATCGGCCCTGCGAGTGTCTTTCCACACAGAATTTCATTGGACACCTGCAGGGGGGATCGTCGGCGATATTTCTGACCTGTAACACACGCAAAGATAAAGTTATCACAGATGTTCCGTTGTGGAGAGGAAAAAAAAGGCACAAAAAAACAGAGAGACGAATTCCCGTGACTTACAGCATCATCCAACAGCTTCCCGGTGCTTTTTTTGCTGGACGTCACTTTGGGCGGGGTGGGGGATGTAGACGGTGGCGGTGAAGGAGAGGAAGCAGGAGATGGAGGGAGGGGCTGAGCCGGAGATAAAGGCGACGGAGGAGGTAGGGGCGCTTTCTCTTCCTGCTCAATTTCTTTCTCCAGTTTTATAAGGCCAGGGGGCTCCACGTTGTACCTTGAGCGAGGACACAAAGAGCAATGTCATTCCGCATGAACGGGGATCATTTACAAAATAGTCATAGGTAGACCAAAATAAATAATATGAACCAGCAAGACCATACCGTGAGGCTATCCGTCCCAACTCTAAAAGACAGAGGCACACCTCTCGCGGCTGCTTGTGAAGAACTACAGGAAAAGACAAAGCGTCAGCATTTCAGGGTCCGGTAAGCATAATCATGTAGACATTGTACGGTATCAGTTGCAAGACAGTGAATGCGGATGAGAATGAGCGGCAGTGGAAAGACAACAGTAGGATACGATGTCATAAACCTCATGCACTCAATTGTTCCTTTCCTCTCCTTTTGTTTATCCCTAAACAGATGATTACACGTACCCGGGGGTATACATTTTCACCCCTGACTACATGAACACAAAGTGAGAGCGGATACTAGACGTATGACAAGCCACAACATGCATTATTGAAAGAATATCCGCCGCGTTATAGCAAACCTGCTGTTGTCACTGCGGGACTGATACATCCATGGAAAGAAAAGGAAGGAAGGAAGAAAGAAAGAAAGAAGGAACTGTCAACGGTTACTCTTTTCTCGTGCCTTATGTCCACCGCATGCGCAGGAGCAGCGTTGAGACATTGCTGTGGCCTTCAGAAATGATTTGCATCATTCCAATTGCTTCGCGATGGTCGACGAGCCATTAGTAACGGGAACGTTTTAGGTATTTCCGTTGCACGCAAGGTCACATACTATAAATGTGGCCGTGAGTCGCGACATAGCTGCACACATCTTGCTCACAATGCGCACAGAATACCTTAGAACAGAGCTGCATAGATAACATACCGAGTGCATGAATGAGGAAGAGAGCAAATTGGCCCAGGAGCCGAGGAAAACATTTGCATAGTGTTGGCCTACATTCCCACCAACTCACAACCTCCTGCCTGGGCTCCCCACATTCTCCATATAATATGGCAGAATAAAGCAGCCTCACCCAAATCCTCCGACTCAAAGAGACATGTTTCTCCAACGCCAATCACCCGGCACCAGGCCAAGAAGTTAGCCGTGTTGTCCCGTGCAAAGAAGGAGCCGGAGGGAGCACTCTGGCGACATGGTATCCTCCGATTGGGAACACTCTGCAACAGAAATGAAGGTTGGTAGATGTCGTCACGTACAGCGCAAAAATATGAACTTAAAACGGAAAATATCCCACAACTCCGTGTTTGACAACAACAACAAAAAAGCTACGGGGATTGTCCAACCCAAACCCCAGAGATTTCGTCCAAACACTGATCCATAAACTCTTTATCTAGGCTGATTTCTTCTCCATCTGCCGCGGCTCCGGTTTCAGATCAGAGTCGTGGACCGTTTTTTTTTTTTTCCCCCCATACAGATCAATATGGGAGATGGCAGGTTAGAAAACCCCGGCTACTTTACCAGGCCCATTGTGATTTGGGATCAAATGACAAGCTTATGGGTTTCAGCCCCCACACGGCCTGTTTGGAGAGATTTATGCGCCTTCCTGTGGTTTTATACAGGATATGTGCGTCTGTGCTATGAGAAAGGTGCAATGAGCTCATGCTGGAAATATGGGGGGCTTTTTTCTTTTTTTGGGTACTTTTCTTTTTTCTTTCCAGGCTCTCCTTTTGACTTTTTCTGGGATCCTTTCGGATGTCGAGTTACTTTGAATTCCTGGAGAAATAATCTCCAACAATCACAATATTTCTACGGGGCCTCACTGAATACTTCTCTGCAAGCTCTACAGGTCTGACAATTTCACAGAAGAAACTTTCGGAAGACGGCGTGGATAATTCATAATAAGGAGAAGAAGGTAGTCCGCTTGACCGTAACTGGATTTTAATTCCGAAGGACTATGAACTTCACTCAGCTCAGACACAGCAGTAGCTTTGAAAGTGCTATTAGTCATTTTATCGAACTCTGTGCCTCAACGCAAAGAGAAGTAATAATGCATTACATTTCGGGAGTACGTCAATAAATGAATGAATTACAAAACAGTTGAGAGGATGGTTGTAATGACCTTGGAACATGGCAGTAATATGACAAGAAAGAAATAGCAACTTCCCTCATCTGTAGTTGATATTGATTGGTGTAAACACGTGGGAAGATGTGTGAGGGACAGCATCTACAAAGTGTGATATATCATTTCTCACTGCTGGAATCACTTAGTCCCCCTCCACACGCCACATCAACCCATGGTTGGGGACTTGAACCCAGATGTACGTTCTCCTTCAAGTGGTACATAGTACGGCAGTGAACAACTGCGGCCGGCAAGGGCCACGGTAGGCCCACAAAATAAAAGCCATTCGATACAAATGGCGAATGTAGACCTGACAATGTCGCGATATTGGGTGCACTGTGATATTGGGATATTGGGTGCACTGTGTCAGGTCTGGCAGCTTTGACACGGACAAAGTGAATCGCATTCACTGTGAAGCCTCATAATGCGGCTTTGTTGGATTTAAACCAGTTCAGTCTCAGGACTCCTCTTTTCGCCGTTCGCTCCCACGATCAATAGGCTCCTCTATCGCTCCTCAGTCACCGAACGGTCATTGACCTCAAGGACGTCTTCACATCTGTGCAGCTACACTCGCACTGAGATCAGGAGACCCGGCGTCATCAGAGCGTCAATGCCCCAGTGCAAATATCAACAACGCTCACTAAAGAGCCCACAAAAGAGCCTGTTGCTGTCTGAATAGAAACATGACCTAATCATTCCGCCTGAGCGGCAGACATCTTCGTGTATATGTAAGTAGAACCTATAGTAACTGAAGATGTTGAGACATTTATGTCTGCAAGACAATGATTTATTTTTATTTATTTTGTTATGCTCATTTAGCCGTATTTTAGTCTTATGACCTCTAAAACAAAGTATTAGAAAGTTCTTCAGAGCAAATGTTCTCAAATGGAAGCTTTTGTAAAGTTGAAAAAAAATGAAAAAGCTGAATTATACGTATTACTCTACTTGCAGTTGGCCTTTTTCTCCAGCTGACACAGTCTGAAGATCTGCACCTCTTTTCTTGACTATGACCTTGTAAAATACACATTTTTACTGATTGCTTGGCTTAAATGACAGAGAATCACTCGCAAAGTTACTGTTTGATCACCTCAATTCAAAAATCCCTCACTCAAAGCTCCAAAGAAATCACCATTCAACATAGTTCTGCCAATTCTCACAGGGGACGTGGGGCCCCATCAGTTAATGGGTCCTTGGCAGACTTTTCTTTTTTTTTTTCTTCTTTTTTTGCCCTGCTGAAGGCTGCTGGCCTCCATCCCCCACTGCACCTTTGTGCGCTGCCTTCTAAAATAGTGGAGGTCTTTTGCGAAAATAAAGAGTTCACGGCCACTGCAGAGACGTGATGATGAAAAACGATGTGGCACGATAGGGAAAACGATACGTTATTTTATCACGCTCGAGTATCATCAGAGGGTACGATATTGACCTTTACTTGAAGTGAGTTTACAGCAGCTTTTATTGATCTTGTTTAGGGAAACCTATTGATAGAGCTTCCACAGTGATAGTCAATAAAGCTCCTGATGTAGTTCCAGTTAAATGATATAAAACAACAGGAGTTCAAGAGTTTCATTTAGCTTTTAAAAATGGCTTAGTCTAATGTGAAGTGTAGTAATCCGACTGTTAATTTCTGCTGGACTAATGTTTCCGACCTCAACTGTGAAGTTGGTTTAGGGACACTTTTAGCCCATGTTTAGTGTTCTCACTGTATCTGTATCATGGCAGATAAGGGATATATTCGGGTTTCTCTATACCTTGGTGTTGCCAAGGGCAGGCAGATCTCCATTACTGTGCCTGAACTTCTCCTGTAGCGTCTCAGCCAGCTGGCACAACAGGAATCCATTGTCTAAGCGATCCATGAAGCTCTCGGCGGTGATTTCCAGACCTGAGCCGGGAACACATAGAAAAGAGAGCACAGTCCAGCGCCGTGAGTTCATCACAAAAAATGCCCACGTAAAAAATATATACTGTATAAGGAAATAAAATTGGATCTCCAGTCCATTCCCAATGGAAGCTGAACCTAATGCAGTATTATTGACTCGCAGAAACCACTTGGGTGACTGTTCCTGGCTCACGCTGCTGGGTTGAGGCAGCTCTGCAGAAGCCAAGTGTTCACATTTTACAACATTGTTTGGGGGAATCTGGGGGGATTTTTCTAGGAAAACACCCCGGTGTGGCGGTGACAACTATATATGAAAAGGCAGCATGCCGATCCTTCATTATCCTGCACGTTTGCGGAGATAGATTGGTGATCAACATGTGGTGTCCAGTTGACTGACTTCCACAGGACCATTCTTACTTAGTTAGATCATTGTGAAATAGGAGGTGGTGGCAGGGGGGTGTCTGTGGAAAGAAACCGGAGAGTTTTTTTTTTTTGTATCCCTTTTCGCTTTCTTATAGGAGGAGGGGTCTTGGGGGTTTCGACGTTTAATGAGTTCCAAATGTTGTAAATGAGCCCAGAATAAAAAGAGATTGAAATCTTGAGAAATACTCAGTGAGCTCCCGTCTTATACGCTTAAACTCTCCCTGGCGCTTCACTTTGAGGCCATATATATATATATTCCAGAGGGCTCTCAAAGAAGTGTTTAGACACACGTTCCTATACATTGCACGGTTCTTTCAGCGACAGCATGACCGCTCCAAGAATCCACATCTCACGCAAGTCAGTGGACTCTTCCTTCTACCACGCCACTCCTCCTACAGTACCCGACACTGTAAACCCTGATCAGCAGATCGAGGTTTGCTTCATACTGAGTATACAGAACATTAGGATAATCAACAAACTGGTTCAATACTGTGTATTTACTGGTAACAAATGGATGCTTTGTCTCTCTGTAGCCTGCGTATCCCCTATCCATCGCCACATCCCTCACAGCAAACCAGACGTTTCTAGTTCAGCTGGTTCCAGCACAAACACACGCACACACTGCCAGAGATAACTGGGAAGATAATGAAGTTGTTTTAAGTTGTAGGAAAAAGAGGAAGGAGTCAGTTCCAGTCTCCTAATTGGCTTTGAGTCAGGTTGACAAATGTCTGCTGGACTACAGTCAGAGTAGACGGAATGTCCAATAACTCCTCGTCATTAGGCGAGCAATTGTAAATGCTGACACAATGTTAAAAAAAAGAAAAAAAAAAGGTCTAATTTAAGAGAAAGAAAGAAAGTAGCAGAACGCGTAAACCCAGAGTTTATCTCGAGTCAAACCTGCCACTTAGCATCTTTTCAAGAAGCCGTTTTCTGCGACCTTTGTGTTTTATAAAGCCCCAATATGAAATCATTTCTACTTGTTACCTCCATCACGGGGTGAATGGCGCGAGTGAGTTGCGCGTGGCTCAATCACGGAGCGATATTTTCCTGCACAGATTGTTTCAGTCAAACAAAGAGTTGGTTTGTGTTCAACTGAAGTTTCGCTGGATCAGTCCAGGTCAGATCCCCAGGCTGCTTCATGCATCTGTTCTGAGACTAAGGCACTGGAGAAATAACAACACCAGGTGATAAATGATGCACTGCAGTAACAACCCGGCACAAAGCTTCTGCTGACGCTCCTTCCACGGCTTCTTCCCCACCACTGGCTGTGGCAGTATTCAAGGCTTGTTAATGATCCTCATTATTCAATTGAGGCAAATCCATGGCACGGAGTGTGCGAAACATGGAAAGAGGTTCACACATTCTGGTGCTTTAAAATAGTTTGTAATGAGGTTCGGAATTGATTCCAGGTCCTTGCAGAGGTGTTTTGCGTCAGCAATACCAGTTCAGTTACTTTAAAAGATCAGGAACATCTGCAGGGCTTTTCAAAGCCAGGCTATATCTAACACAGTGTCCTGAATAAATCTACACACACCGCAATTTAGCTGCCATAAGGAATTACAATGCACTAATACAAACTACTAGACTGAACGTAACGATAACAAAATACCAGCTAATTATGCAATAACAGGGCGTCTCATAAAGTCATATTTATAATAACCTCCTGTCGGTTTTATTCAGAATCAGAATCGGAATGGCTTTTATTTGCCAAATGTACAACGTACACAGGAATTTCATGTTTTATGTGCTGGAGTGAGTGTCGCATACCGAGGATATTGGTGAGCCACAGTGCCAGGTCCTCCTTCATGGGCAGCAGGCTGGCTTCGTGTCGACTGGCCAGCCACTGGTGATACTGCTGCATGTCCGTGAGGCCGGGGCCACTGGGCTGTTTGGGGCTCAGGGAGCTGCACATGGTTCCCTATGGACAGCCTGAGGACAGATAAGAGGAGAGGACAAGACACACAGAGTCTGCTCAGAAAGTGGCACAGTGTTGACCTCCAGCGTAAGCCCAGAGAGGACATACGAATCTATATGGCTTTAACAGTGTACCATGACTGCGTCACTGAAGTGCTGATGCAATTCCAATGTATTTCCTATTACTTTGCTTTTTTTTTTTTTTTTTTCTACTTTACACCGCTGCAGTGTATTTCCCAGGTACATATTGTACCTTCAGCTACACTAGATTAACTTGACAGCAAAGGGTTAGATTGCAGACTGGCATAGCTCATACACCATTTATAGCCAGCTCACAAAATATGATGCAATGTTATAATTTAAACTACCCGAACGGCATGATAAGGCGGTATATCTTGTGATAGTAAGAAAAAGAACTTAATATGATTACATCAAAATGACCTATGCGATTAGGTAAACATCCCAATAAAATAGCACCGATATTGGCCAGTTTACCGCCCGGTTTGCGCATTTATTTTCATTTCTGTGATTTTGAATGAAGGAATGACTTGGAGGGAATAGATGAAGCATTTCTACTTTCTACTCTGATGATCTAAATCAATCTACATGACAATATTCTTTAATACCAGCTGACTTTCAGGGCTGTTCTTCCCAAAGGGAATAGAGGAGGATCCAGTGAATATATGAGAGGAAAATTGGGAGAGCTTTTGTCCCCTTGGCCAAACCACGGTGTGGTTTGCAGTCCACCTGATGATATGAAACGTTCTCATCGACCCTGACAGCAGAGTTCTTGTCCGCCTCTTCACTGGACAAGAGAAAAAAAAAGGCTTTCATACCAGCCAGACTCAAACAGCATGACTATTATTCGGCAAAAAAACAGGCGCAAACAAAGACCCCTTTCAGATAACTCTATAATACAGATCATCATCTACTCTAAATCAATCTAATATATTAAACACTGCAGACCTCGGATTACAACCTGATGCGGAGACTGCAACTGAAGTCAATATTTAGAGCAATATTTAACAGCTACTTGCAGCTCCTAAAATGAAGTCATTTTCTAAATGAGACATTTCTCACACTCTTTTCCAATAACACGCTACGGTAAGTCAAGTGTTCCATGCATGAGCTTATAAGTGATAATATTTCACAGGTTGGTCCAGTGTCACTACTGTAATGGATTAGCAGCTGAGACAGTGAGAAATTGGAAAAAAAAACACACACAACTGGGCAACAGATGTAAGAGCAGAGCAACAACAAAAAAAACAACTCAGCAGTTCAGATTCACAGCTGAAAAGCATGGGTGAGTTAAAATGTCTAAACTCTTTTCCAAACGATACTCTGTGTGGGAACTATGATGCTTAAAAATCCTAGTGGTTCTTATCAAAAGCACCAGATTTATTTCCCATTGTTACAGATCATTAAAAAACATAGGTGACAGACAGATTATATGGCCGGCGATATTATATTGTACTGTATAAACCCTGTATAGCTCCATTTTGTGTTCAGGCCACATTTCCATAACCTCCAGCCTGGACACAAACCTTACAGTTCCCATGGTAGGCAAATAGGGCTGACACAAACAAGGGAGCAAAGCTGAAAATGAATTCAAAGTTTGATGTCTGCAAATTTCCTCTGAATCAAAGAGAGAATAGCACAATGTGAGGAATCTGACCTTTAAAGCTGTGTTACATTTCAAGGTCCCGCTGGAGTCAGGCTGTAACCAAATCACACTGCGGTGCAACACCGGACATCAGGACGTAGATGTCCGACCAAGGTCGTCCTATCTTCCTGAAGACAAGAGTTCCTCGTTGTGTACAAACACTTATCTCTGGAGCTCAGCACTCTCACACAGGTGCTACATTTCCATGACCCCTTGTGGTGCAGGCTGAGGGACACAACTCATGTTCTCATCATGTCTCAAAGTACAAGACCCATTCATACGAGCCCAATCACTGGTGTTTTGTGGAAATAAATGGTGTGTGACATAACTGTCAATGGGGAGCACTTAAAATAATTCTGTTTTCTGTTCCAATTAAGATTAAATCTTGTATATTTTTCACTTGTTGTGTTTAATATACTACACTATATATAATATATATATACACAATTAAACATATTTATTACATTATGAAAACCATGTCTATTTTTAATTTGATAGTTTTTCCGACTAAATAATAAAAAATGAAATATTTCAGCATAAAGCATTTTCACTATTTGTTTGGAAATAAACCAGGAACTACAGATTTTTGCTGATCTGACTTAAATGTAGGTACAAACCATGAATGAACATCCTGCTGAGCTTCCCCTACATTTTCCCAGGGAAAAGTTTTAAAAGAAACAACCACTTGTCACTAAACATACTTGGCTCCTATCACCACACTGCCGACTGACCTCTTCAGCTTCAGGACAAAAACATAGCCAGCACCACCATGGCTTGGCTTCATGTTACATGTAGCATCTGCTGAACCTTATTCCTTTGTGTTATTTTCAAAATCAGGTTCAGATTATGCCGGGACTACTATGAGGAGCGAGCTCAGAGTTAAACAATTAAACATTTTCTAAGTCAGAGGGGCCTCATGACTTCAGCAAAGCCAACATAACATACCACAGTTGGCTGTAGATTGCTCCAGGAAAAGCATATGGATGGGAAATCTGACTGCTGAATCACATCAATTAGAAACACACAAGAGTGGCTCTGTCCTCTTTACCCTTGCCGACCTAATGTCTTTCTCCTCCACAACAGGAAACTGATTTGTCCATTTAAACATGGGAACTTTGCATGATTCTGCTGCCGGATTTTTTCTTTTTAACTGTACAAGTACTTTATATTGTCACGATCAGAAAGTCAAAACCAAAAGCAGCGTATTATAATGTGTGCGCTCACAACAAAAAAAAAGAAAAGATAAAGCCAACAGTAAGTCCATAACACAAGGTTTGTTGATACAGCTACAGGATCACATCAACATTTAGTTATGTGCATTGTGTCATACATAGTCAGATGTAGTACAGCTTGGACTTATTTTAGGTTTAATTATATTAAACCTAACAGGCTGACTCAGGTTGTCAATTGAAGACCTCTGTGTTGTTACTGCAACATTACAGGCAGATGATATGTCAGTCTCACAAATATACAGACTAGTGTTGGTTGGTTTAGAACCATTTTACATCTGCCTCTTTCAGCAACACACTGCATTTAAACTACAATACGATTTTGTAGGCTGCCTCCTCCAATAACAACTGCCACATAAAAAAAAGCCACAACAGACACTTCAGCAGGCTGGAAATAGGATCAAGGGAGGATGCCTGATGAGTTATGGCTGAAATCCAGCCCAGCGCCCACTAATTAAAAACATTGAAATGACTGAGCTGCAACTGACGAAAATGCATCAAAGACTGGTTACAAAGATATCACAAATTCATTTTGAGGGGGGGGGAAACAAACATCGCCAGCCTTCTGCCAGGAACTAAGAATGAACTCGGCTCCAACAAGCTGCAGAAGATGGCTTTATTATCCTTAACGAGCCTTTGGGAGAAAAGCAAGGGGCTGTTTAAGACCACTTTTGGGATGCTATTCTTATTAGAAGTAATACCTTACACCCTTCAAACCTAAATCAGAATATGCATTAAGACACTCCAAAGTCAGGCATTCATTTGAACAGAAAGAGAGCAGTGGAAATGTCTATCAGGAGTGGACAAAAAGCTCCGTGTGTGTGTGTGTGTGCGTGTGCGTGCGCTCACCCTGAGGGTTCAGCTCGCTGTTGCGCACCTTCCTCTCACTCGTCCTGTGAACTGCGGGACTCCGCTGCTCATGCTTTTCACCGCGGTGCATCGACCCACAGGTTCCACTCCAAAAACACACTGAACCCGTGTGGACCGGGGAGGTGTTTCTCCCTGCGCGTATACACAGGCATCTGACCGCACACACAGAGAGCGAGAGAGAGAGAGAGAGAGAGAAAAAAAAACACGCTCGCGCACCAACACATATGTACACGTACAGAGGCTACGTACACACTCACAGCACGCTGGTTCTGTTGATGGGTGGGCAATGCCTGCCTATCCTATACATTTTTAGTTTTCTAAGCAATACTTGTTTGAACTGTAATATACTGTACATCTCAAACAAACACTGTATTTACACCGACTTAATGTTTTGTTTCTTTTTTTTAAGAAGCGCCCAAGTAATCAAAAACTAAACCGGTGGACTATAACTGTGTCAAGTCTGATAGGTCGGTATTTGCTGTGTGTACCCTACTGAAATAGAATTACACCGTCTTGTGGTTTTAAATAAATGGCATCCAGCACTGTTATATGAATCGTTTCAGAGTGTTGCCCAGACAATGTCGATAAAAGTGTAAATGAAAGTGTTGAAGAAGAAAATAAAGAAATCGAACTTTAAACGTGTGTATACTTTGTTTCAAACCTCTGTTCTGCAGTGTGTCACCAAGTTACTCGCTGGAAATCAGCTGGACAGGCATCGTGCTCACGACGCATGCGCGGTGGTAAACGCGCCAGTATCGGGCAGTGACTGGGGAAGAACCCGGAAGCAACAAGTGAGTTTTCATTCATAACAACCACATAGCGTATTTCCTCCGAATAATCATCTCAGTGGTGGCACTTTTTCATGTGTGTGTGTGTAACGCTGGCTGCCGGCATGTTCGAGTGTGTGCGTGTGTGACGCTGGCTGAGGGTTGTGCTTAAGTTTGTCACACGAAGTACCGCTACAGTCCAAGCGAGTGCGTGAACCTTGAATAACACGAAGTGGGTGTCCTCCACAGTGTGTGTCCACTGGCTGTGCCGAGGCTGAGACACATGGAGACGGCGCTGAGGGACATGTCGAGCACGGTGGAGCTGCTGGCGGTGGCGGCGCAGAGCGACGCGGTGGCGCGGTGGGACGAGGCGGCGCTGCGCAGAGCGTTTGACTGGGCCCGACACTGCGAGCGCCTCCTCTCCACCTATCACGACAAGCCCTCGGCGAGGAGCGCGATGGAGAGGCAACTGCAGCGCACGAATCAAAGCCTGCAAACCGCCCTCCCCGGACACGTGGGCGTGTCCCTGTCCGACCTGTCCCGGTGCCAGCACCTGTTGCTCGCGGGACTCCTGAACAACCACCACCTACCCAGCTCCATCATGAAGCTACTGTTTGACAGCAGGGTCCCTGCAGATGGTGAGCGCCCGGATGACGTCACCGGCCGATGCAGCCTCATCATCCGCCGCAAATCTGCATGCCACGTCCTGCGGCCTGCGGCCGGCTCCTCTGCTGCTGGTGCTGATGCAGACGTGCAGGGGACGATGCTGATGCAGAGGCTGGACGTTTTGGTGAGCCAGGGCGCCGAAGACTGCAGGACGCGGCACTTTTTAGACTCCGTCCTCCGGGGATGCCATGGATCAGCAGAACATTTCTGTGCGGTCATCGCCGCCTCTCTGCTGACGGCTGCAGAAACTGCTTCTCAGGATGCTCTCCTGGACTGGCTGCTGGAAAAGGACAGCATGCTGAGGCACATGTGTTCTGCACTACCCGCCGCACTTCTCACAGACCTGGTGAAGAAACACGAGAAGTTTAGAGACGCATACTTTCATGCACTAAAACAGTGGGCCTTCGATATGGAATACAGCATCAGTGATGGTGAATGGGTTCCCATCAGCACTGACGCACCCACAGTGTCCTTTCAGAAACTGACGGAGCACTTTCTGGCCCTGTTTGACACGTGTCCCTCTCTCAAGGAGGATGTTGTAAATGAACTTAATGCTTTGAAGATTTCTGATGGAGACTTTGATGTTAGAGGTCTGAGTGTGTGGGGAGACCTGCTGTCAGCATTAAAGTAGTGACTATAAGTCACTAATTTTTCTTCACAGCTGTAAAACAAAATCTCTGTTTATGTCTTGATTTAGTGTTTGTGTCCACAGCACTGATTGAAAGAAGTTGTTGTGACTTGTCAATTTTCATCCAAAAAAAATCAAATTTTGGTAACAGAGATTCAATGTAAGCATTCACGTCCAAGTTTTGGTGATGAATACACATGAAAAACATTCAACTATCAAATAACTCCAGTATTTTTTTTGAATGTTGTTCCATTATGAAATTTCACAAATAAGGGAAAACACAAGGAATGCCAAAATACTTACTTTTGTGAATCTGGTAGATCAGAAAGTGCATTGCATTGATTCACACAGCATAAATACTGTGAAATGTTAGCCATGTGCCTTGTGAAAATCAAAGTTACTTTCTTTTAGTCAATACAATTGGATATTTGTTCAATATCGCTGTGTTTGAACAGATGGTTGCATCACATGTTGCCTTTTAATAAGCAGCAGTACAAGACCTGACTGAATTAAAGTGAGAATAATAGTCAGACAGTGAATAGTTTTATAAATTGGTCTCTGGAGAGTAAAGGCTACATTTAACATCATACAATTTATCTTAAAATAACATATACAGTATTTAATGCAAAATCAGACTGCGCAAACCTATGGTAAGAGTAATAAAATACTTCAACAACAAAAAAACGGGCCATAAAAAAAATAGTATCATGAAAGGGAAGGCATTGTGTAATCCAATTTCCCTTTCTCTTTACACACTTAAAAATCATTTTCAGGTTCTCATGTGCCATCTGTTAGTCTCTCCAAAGCTGCACTCGGTCTGAATGTAAACATTTTGATTGGCCCCAACGCCTGTCACGTGACTTGACTGCAAATTCACACATCTCAACCTTGGCTCATGTGTCAGAGCACCTCTGTGGCGAGGGATCAATTAGTCAGATCAGGCGTCTTCAATCAAAGAAGCCACAATAGCTGGTGTTGTAATGCAACTCAGGCAGACAGCGGATTAGAGCCCCCTCCGCCGTGCGCAGGGAAACACCAACACGGCCACAGCTCATTTAACACACCATGAAAGCAGTTCACGGAGAGACAGACACGGGTCACTGAGTAAGGGGCAGCATGTACACAACCAATTTATTTCCAGCCAATAAAGGACATATGCAGCAAGCTGGACGGAAACCAACTGTGATTGAATGGATCTCACCTGCCCCTACGATTCTAAGTACATGCAAATGAATTGACTGAAATGTTCATTATGTCTAATATGGATCAGACTTGAGCTTGAATTTTCAAGAATACGAGAAGAACATAAATCAATGGTTTGTTTAAACCTATGCAGCGCATTTTCTATAACCCCGTGTGATTCAACACTAACATTTTTTTTTAGATTATGTGTTTCTCACTGTCTATTTCCAACCTCATAAGTGACAAAACAGGTGAGCCACGGTGACGATTCAGGTGTCTGACTCCAAATGAGGTTCGACACGAGACAAAAGGCCTAATGCTATGCCTGAATCTATGCGTTTACGGAACACTTGTTTTGGAATTTCTTTGTTTGCAATAAACCCCCGCTTGTGTGACTGTTAATGACAAGGACAAGCCCATTATTGCTCTCTGCTGATAACCCATTGGTAAAATTACAGGTTTGTGCCATTTTGTCACTTATGTCACAACAGCCCCTTAATAACTCTAAACCACACACCCCCACACCAAATTAAAGGCTACATGACAAATGTCTGACAACAAGTCTCCTAGCACCTAGCGATGTTGCTCTTGTGTTGATACCCAAGTTGCATTTATGTCCTTTTGAAAACACAATGCGTTATGTCCTGCGCTCACTTGCCATCCTGCATGCAATTTACCCTGCCTCCGCTTTAATAATGCAACACTGGGTATCAAACTGCAGTGAGCCGGTGCTGAGGGCGACTGCTCGGCAGCTTCTAAAAGGTCCTGAAGGATAGCACTCATTAAAACCCAGATCCAGCTCCCATCTGGTGGTGTGAAAAGGGAGTCCTCTGGGGAGGCGGGGTGGAGGAGCAGGGAGGTGGGGTGGCGGAGCCCTCCCTCGGCACGTGCCTAAGCCGATCCAGCCTGGCCCTTGTCTGGCCTTGGTGACAGATCACAGACGCGGGAGGGCCCCTCGGCACACCTGTGTCCCAGCCAGAGATTGCTGATGATCAGCAGACCACCATCGGCGTCTCGTTTAACTTGGTTTGCTGCGGTGACGCTAATGTGGGATAGGTTTTTTTTTTTTTTTTTTTTTTAATGGAGCATGCATTCATGTGCGGATGTAATTTAATTATATATCCCCCTGTTTTGGTGTCGTGGTTGAACAAAACAAGACATATGCTAGTTAATCAATTGACAGAAAAATGCATGCTTTATGAAAATTAACATTACATGGAGCCCTGTAATAAAAAAAAATGTATGGTCATAGAAATGTGAATTGTACTTGATGTGGGGGGGTGGGGTGGCGGGGATTATCAGCCTGTTCTATCATAATCTTGATTTCAAGTGTATCATGTGAAATCTTATCAGCCTCTCATCCTTTGTCTCTGTGTGATGTACGAGCATGTGGGAGAGAGGAAGCTATGAAGCTGTCAACAGAATGTAATATGGGGGAGGGGAACTGGAAGGACTTGTGATAGATTACCTCAAATGCAACTAGGCAAACCAGGGCGAGAGAAAACACTTGGATCCAGCAATCTTCTTCCTCTGAATGTGGAAGATGCAATCCTTACTCCAGAGGCGGAAGCTCTGAAAACGCATCGTTGTTTCCCTGCCTCATTACTGTGGGTGATAAAAAAAAAAAAAAAAATGCCAACAAGGAAGCACATTTTTGTTCCAAGAAAGATGGAGATTTTTTGGGGAGTGGACACCATTTACATATTACAAATGTACAATGTAAATGTTTCCCAATGAGTTTTTTTTAAATTTTATATACTGTATATATATTTAAAAAAAAAACATGAGACTAAAAAGTAACTTCGGGGAGATTTTGAAGCAACGTCTCAGATCTGTTTGAAAACTGAAGTGTAGTGAACTGAAGACATATGACATTTTATGTGAGACAAACCCCTTTTTTAGGGGGGGGGGGCTGCACACGCTCTCCATTAAGAAAGCAATTAGCAAGGGAGGAGAGGGAGGCGTGTGCACATTCAATTGCCCCGAGGTGGTGTAAATTGCACGCAGGAAGGTGCCATAAAAAAGTAATTACTTCAATGCGACGTTGATTTTTTTTTTTTTTTGGGGGGGGGGGGGGGTAAATGGACCTTGTAGCACGTCAGGGACTTGATTTCCCCGGCCGTAATTCAGAGGAGATTCGGGGGGCAGCACTGCGGCCAGGCTGTTTGTGTACATTGTGGGTCGAAGAAATCGGCAGGATAATTGTACGCCGGCGCCGGTCTCAGGGGAGGAGTGCAACCCTGCCATCAAACACTCATTCTGGCTGGGCCTCATCCCGTTACGGTCCCCCGAGGAGCCAAGCAGCACCTGCCCCGCAGACTGACAACTGCTCTCGTCTCCTTCCACCGAAAGCCGTGCCGTTACACAACCAAGGCGAACAGCACCGGGCGACTCACGATGACTAAGGCTGGGGAAAATAAATAAAGAAATAAAGAAACGAACGAACGAACGAACGAACAAACAAACAAACAAACAAACAGACGATACAGGACGGAGGCGAGAGGCGAAGTGAATGCTGGGAGATCTTCCTCCAAGGGGAAAGGCGGCGTCGACGTCAGACTTCGTCCAATTATTGCGCTGCCCCGACAGGACGGGCCGTCACGGGTGCAGCAGCCATGACCACGCCGGCTGGTTAGCCATGGGGAAACATGTTCCACGTGGCCGCTGACACGATTGTGTTTTCTGTCAAATTAACATGTCGGCGAGGGAGCAGGCGGCGGCGGGGCGTTAATGGTGTTTCTCCTCCCAGCCGGCCGGGTAATCGGAGGAGAAACTGAGATTTATTGCGATCGCTGTGTGCGCCGTGCTTCGGACACGGAGCTGCTTCCTGTGATCGAGGCGTCAGTCGAGAGAGATTTTTTTTTCCTGCACACATTCCCCCCTGTGTGTGTCAGGGGGGGGTTCAAAGGGGTGTTTGGTTTATCTAGAGTCTGAGACAACATCGAGCCCTCCCGGCTCTAGAGAGAGGCTGAGTGATGGTGCATGTGGCCATAAAGTATTTCATATTTATGCATTATTTAATACATATTTAATACATGGCAACTGGCAACACTGGAAATGGAGGAATTCAATCATTTTCTACTGGTATTTGAAGTTTGACTTTAAAAGTCATAGAAGTGTGTGTAGTTAGTTTAATGTTCTTCTGGTTTTAATTGAGATGATACGATGTAGTGAGCGGGGCAAAAACGACTCACAATACAAGGGAGTAGTACAAAGGCAAAAATGATTATCCCTAACTTTCATTTTTTTGCTTTGAAACTCTGGGGCGCTCTGGAGCCCAATGATCTTGATTTGTCGTGTGATTCAATTTGGAATGTACTCAGTGAGTCTTACACTCAAGAGTTTTTACCTCAGCTGTGTGAAAGTACGGAGGTCCCACTCTTGGCCAGTACAGTACAAGACAACACAACACAACACATCACATTCTCACAGTGTGTTTCTTTTGCATTTAAGTCCCTGATATTTCCTTTTGTCCTGCGCAGGTCAGTGAGATGTGAAACGCTGCTCGGAGAATTCCCGGGAATATCACCAATCTATTTGTGCACCTGCATGACACCTCGGCAGCAGATTCAACCGACACATTGGGTTCAGGACTCTGTTGGAAGACGGACAATGATCCCGTTTTGTTGGGTTGCCAGCTCCGGTAATAGCCTTAACACTTGTTTACCGCGTTCTTTTCTACCAATTACCAAGCTACGGTGTCCGATACTCTCCCCTGGACTCCAGGGACATTCATCATTGATTTAATAATGAGAAACATGGAGAGAGGAGGAGATGCAGGACACTGATTGGAGAAGGTGCGTAACTGGTCTGCCTCCAGTCTCGGAGGACCTCTAACTTTTATACAAATAGATGGGGGGGCACAGGCTCACTGCATGTACTACAGTATAACGCATTATCATCGTGCATACAAGATGAAACAAAGGTTGTTGTTTTTTTTATAAAATGATATGAGTATTTTTTATAACACTTCTTTTACATCAACATACCTCTTCATTAAACACAATATTTGAATCCATAGAACCACATTTATCTGTTTACATACACTTCAGGCACAAAGCCTCAATAGCATCTTTTGGTCATCTTAAACATTCTTAAATATCCATATACTTTAAACATCCTTGCAGAGTCCGTACAGCAAACGAAGAAAAGTGTTCAAATAGCAAATAAAGGTGGAAGATCCATCTATTGATTCATTTGGTCCACTCGAACATGACAATATCTAAAGTGGCGATAAAGTACTTTCGGTGACAACGAGAACAACCAAGAAACACCAAGAGATCACGGAACCTGGTTGTTCACATACAGTACTGCATTCCTCGCTGTCAAAATGCAACAACATGTCCGGCGTCATGAGCACAAAAGCTGGACTCTCCAGACACGGGCAATTTGTTAAAACACACACCTTTAGTGGCGATCATCACGTGACTCCAAAACAATTACGGTTAGATACAGCAAGCCACTGTTACATTACAAAACAGAACGTGATGGGTGGCGGCTGGGACACAGAATTTATTGCAGTGCACACCAAACATCAATATGTCTTCCGAGCAATCGCCGTGGAAACTTTTTCTGATTTGCCGCCTATCACGGCCAGAACCTGATACTGAAAGTTCCTTTTGTTATATAATAATGGCAGGAGACACTTACCTAAGAACAAAGCGGTAGGCAGAGTGAAGGACTATCAGTGACCTTGTGGCAGCTGCATCTGAAACAGTGATCTGAGCAAATTCATGCAAAAAAACACGCGCACTGAAATTCTACAGCTCACTCACTCTATTTTTTGTCTTATGGTGTATTATAGGCTTTGCTCGAGAAGACCGTTTCTTTTGTTTGTTTTTTTTGCAAGCAGACATCTCCCTGAAAAGGTACTGTCCATGAAAAATATGGCCTTTCATATTAAGGTTCACACAGATCAACGACCCAAAATTCACAATAGTCTCACAGAAACAGTATACAGGAATAGATATATATATATACAGTACGTAAAACACATTTGATAAACAGAATAGAATCTGGTTTTTTAGAATACTTATTGTTTCAGTGCAATCAGAGTGGTATTTCAGGGAGAGACCCTATAGGGGTGACAACTGGTCAACCGCAGTGTCATCTGGCATCACATTGTTCAAGTAGGTTGATGAGGTTTCGGGTGCCTTACAAGTACAGCGATGGCCTGCATTTTTTTTTTTTTTTTTTTTCGTTTTTTTAATGATGGCCTGCTTTTTTTTTTTTTTTTTTTTTTCGTTTTTTTAATTTAAACCGCTATCTGTATAATGAAGCTCTACGTGTGGTAGGAATCTAGTGTGAGGGTTGTTCTGCATTGCGTTGAACTATTTCTTTGCACTGGCTTCTGGAAACTAGGAGGAGCGATGTCACTTCAACACACGGAATGGATTTAAATATCTAACATAATGCTTATTTGTGCAATCTGTGACGTCGTGACGAGACTCACCGCAACTGTCCGGTTTAGGAGTAGCCGCGCTCGGCATAGATCTTCCCTGCCGGCTCCTGCACATACTCCTCCGTCTTATCCCAGTCCTGCACCCAACCTCCGTTGAGCTGTGCGGTGGCCCCGTAGCTTTTGGCCGGAGCCCCCATCGCTCCGTAGCCCTGCGTGATATCGCCCGTCTCCTCGGCCAGCTCGTCCTCCTCGATGAAGCCGCACTTCTCGTCGCTGGTCTCTTCGGGGTCGGCCCACGGCTGCTTCTCCCCAGATGCGAAGATGCCGTAAAACACCACGCCGCCGTAATGCACGAGGGAGGCGATGAGGAAGACGTATTGCCACTCTTCCCGGGTCTGGGGACAGAAAAGACAGGCTGAGTCACCTCTTACCGACCAAACAATTTTGTTTTGTTGTTTTTTCTCGTGAGCCGTTTTTGTATGTGTTTACACTTGTGTCTTTTCTGTTGCTCACGCTGGTTTGAGTTGGGCAGAAATAGTGGGAACGAAAACCTACTCGATTCAAAAGGACATTGATCGTTGCTTTGGGGGCTAACACGGAGTGCCTCACCTTATTCTTTGTCATTGCTCCCACAATGAGAGGGCAGACCATCCCAGACAGGGTGCCCACGCCGTTGGATATGCCCATGAGGATGCTGGCGTAGCGCGGGGCAATGTCTAAATGGTTGACGTTGAAGCCTTGGGCACAAAAAGTAAATGGCCTGAGTTCGGTGAGACAAGACGTCACAGGAGCCGCAATGCATTGTTTTTTCCGTCTCACCTGATATTGCAAAACCACTGAAGCCCACAGCCAGAACTAAGAAGGAGATGGCCACCCCCTTACTGTGAGAATAACCAACCACCAGCAAGAGGGTGGCCTCCATACCGAACCCTGGAAAGGTCACAGACACAGAGTTAACCCGACGCGCCGATGACACGTTGCCTACACGATGGTTGACTCGACGAACGCCGGACGGGCAAAGCCCTCACCTCCGCAGTTCATGATTTTCCGGACCGTGGTGGTGGACATGATGTTGTGGGTCCGCAGATAGTCCGCCAGCTGGCCGCCGAGGGGCACGATGATGGTCATGACCAAGTGAGGGAGAGCCGAAACGATTCCAACCTGAGGAAGCAAGCGCTCGTTACGGCGGGATCAAATCTCTGTCTGTGCTTCTACACCTCCGACACCAGCAACACGTCAGAGCAATAATTCATGTGCAGGTAATCACAGCCTGCCTGCAGGCTCATCCCGAAGCCGAAGTACAGGTGCCACTCCGGCTTGATTCATGCTCCCCACTCGCGCGGGAGGGCAAAGATTGTGAAATGTGGAAGATTACCCGGATTCTGCCATTTGGAAGACATGTTCACTCACAAAGGAAGACAAAAGGACCACACCACAGCCCTTTCCAATGCCATTCAACCAAACATTCCCCAACTATTTATCTTCTTCTTTTTTTCTTTTTTTTTTTAATTGAGTGATAAATATTTTCAAGAATAAATAAAACCGACGCTTTTAGCTCAAGTCAAACCTTTTAAGCTACTGCATGTACTCACTTAAACAGTTGGGGGTCATTTCAACTTAAATCATCTATAAGGTCGTAGTATTTTTCAGGGTTTTTCCACTTTTATATTAACCTTCTCCATTCTTGAGGCACTGCTCGCCAACTGTGTCCACGCCACACACACACTCAGCACATGTTTGCCATACGCAAAAAATTTAAAAAAAAAATATATAAAATAAAATAACATGGCAGAACACAGTGTCAACCACAAGAACAAGAAATCCAGCTTGATTCATTTCTTTTGTTACACCTTGCCACCAGCATTTTGAAAGACAACTAAACTAAACCGGTGGGATTACAACTATACACTTGAGAAATAAACGCGTTTGAACCAAAAAATAATGACATAAATAATGATTTACCTTGCTGATTTCAAAGCCAAACACCTCTTCAAAGTAGGCAGGCTGACTGATGAGGAGCAGATAAAATGTCCAGCTCCTGCAGAAGTTGGCAACGATGATTGCATAGACGGGCATGGAGGAGAAGAATTTCCTCCAGGGTGTCTTGAATTTCTGTGCCAACAGACACAAAATCAGCTTGACGCACAGCTGACTGCTGTGGGGTTACAAATGAAGGGGAAGCAGACTGAGGAGCTCACTTCCATCGCGCCCATCAGCTGGGCACTTTCGCCAATGCTCTCCTCGATGTAGCGACGCTCTTCATCGGTGATGGTCGGGTGCTCCGCCGGGCTCTCGTAGGACACCAAGATCCAGAACATGTACCAAAAAATACCAAAGCATCCTAGTAGGCAGATCGCGAGGGGAGGGGGGGGCGAGGACGTTGAAATGAAAACATGTCAGCCCACCAAGTGTTTAGTATAGGCGCCACGCAATTCGAATCGATTCGGAAAGGGTTATACTCACCATATACGTAGAAGACAGAGGACCACCCTGTGTACTGGACCAGAATCCCAGCCAGAGGCATAGCTATCACTGCACCGGCATAGGATCCTGACCGAGACGAAAGACTGTGAGAGCAGCATCACTCGAGGAGAAATATAATATATATACAGTATATATATATATATATAATCTGTAATTTAGGTGCATGGAGCAACGTGATGATAAAATACATAGGACACTGTTTTTTCTAATCTCACACTGGCACAGAAACATGAGCGAGTGTGTAGATTTTATACCACAGAAGGAAATGGTTGCCAGGCGACTTCTTTCCAGCGGCGGAGCCCATTTGCTCCAGATCCCGTGGCAGGCTGGATAGGTCACTCCCTGCACAGTGACAAACCACGTTACAGTCCGACTATGACACGATCACATGATGTGAGAAACCCGATGAGATTATTTTTCCGCCAACTTTCTCAGTTTCGGAGTTGAGAATTGTATGGCGACGCCGCTAGGTATATTCAGCCGTGAATTAATCAAAACAATCACGCCTACCCTCCCCCCCCCC
Organism: Colistium nudipinnis; assembly: GCA_016785305.1. Classification (NCBI taxonomy): domain Eukaryota; kingdom Metazoa; phylum Chordata; class Actinopteri; order Pleuronectiformes; family Rhombosoleidae; genus Colistium; species Colistium nudipinnis. The sequence continues at coordinate 58,547 of JAFBJU010001532.1, forward strand.
ACTTTCAATCAATAACGTTAACATAATGGGAAGATGTTCTGCCTGATTGACATAGTCGGCCATTTGCCACAGACACACAAGACAAATTGTAGTTAATAGCAAACAAACTGATATGCATTGCAACTGACCTTTCTAATGGAGACTAATGGGTTTGGTGTGACTCAGGGTAAATTCAAGCTGACTGTACCCGCTTCATGGTAGGGGGAAAAAAAATAACTGAGCTTCTCCCATTAAATCTTCATTACACACTAAGTGGCATACAATCAACTATTGATAGACACAAATTGCTGGGGCTTGCTGTGGGAGACACCCTGAAATGCTAATGTTTAATTTGCAGTAATAAGTCAAAGGTTGCCCAACACAGGCAACTCCCTCTATCTCGCTCTCGCTCTCTCTCCCGCTCCCGCTCTCTCTCTCGATGGTCACGAGCTGCGTTTGAAAAGACAGCATGCAGCTAAACAAAATCACAAAAGAGGATGGCCTTCAGGCTGATAATAGCGTCGCTCTCTGTGAAACCATCTTTCTGTGGGAGCCGCCTGTATCAAGTGGTTTCCATCCCCTTTGTTCTATGTGTTTCTGAGTGAACGCGAAGCTGTTTGGGCCAAGCAAACCAAATATTCAAAATCCCTGCTATTCAGGGTTCCACTGTATGTTTTTTTTTTGCGGCTTGTACTCTCACAATTGTGTATAGTCTAATGGATGTTCTTTCTTAACAATGGGCTCATATCAAATACAAAACGGGAGAGCTCAGTATGAGAAGAGGATATCTGTAAAATGTGGTTAAATATTGTCGGGACAATTTCATTAGGGGTTGAGTTCAGCTCTCGGCTTGATAATGAGGCATCATTTTTGAAGTCTTTTAAAGGTCAATATCTGATGTGCTGCAGTACCTCCACCAATCCTTGTAATATCCTCACAAAGATGACACATCCATAGTGCGTCCGGGCGGCGGAGGGAATGAACATGTTCAGTATGGACGTCAGCACGATGGCCAACCCAAACACTCTGGATAAACAAGGCATCAGAAGAAATGGTCAAAAAAATCATCGGAACGAGATCATTGTCCTTCTTAGCAACAAAAAGATACATTTACAGTATTTGAGAGTTTTAAACGTTGAGTACGAAACAGTGTGCAGAACATAACTGTGTGTCATTGTTTTAACACATTGGAATAACAAAACACCGCTGAGGAAGATAAATCAGTGCTAATTGGATGCCACACACACACACACACACACAAACAGGCAGCTATTCTGTTTCTAGGGGAGTGAGGACAGGAGGTGTTTGCAGCAGAAGGCGTCGGTGGGATCAGCTGACTTGGCATGATGAAGCTCTTCATTTTGCATTTTATTAAAGCTCCGTTTGCCTCATGAAAATTCTCTCTCAACCGACGCATAATGGCAATGTACACACCGACTATTGTTACATTTACAATCTTCCCTAAAAGTGCGACTGTTTCAGCCGTTTGGTTTTACGGTGGGCGTTCTTTGTGGCACATTTGAACATTTTTGTTTTGTCAAAATTGTCGGTGACTTATCAGTTGTTAAACACATAACAAGGGGCGATATGGCTATAGAAATCATGCATCGATCATTAGAACGAGGCTTTGGCTGGCGTGGTTGCCATGCCTCTGAACATAAAGGATTAGACACGGTCGTCCCGTGGGAGCTCATTAACATGAGGAGGCACGCCCGGTGGGCATCAGCCAAATCCCCAGTTTATCTGCTCTGGGGTCAGACTCCAGCCCGATTCCAATGTGAATGACTGGCACACATAGGACATGTAGATTTATATCATATATATCACATATTATAGACCCCACATCCCCACACTCGGCCTTGCTTGTTTGTCCGTGCGCTTTTACCTGTTTGCAGCCAATCTTGAGCAGATATAGCCCCCTGGAATCTGAGTTACTATGTAGCCCCAGAAGAAGGATCCGTGAATCATTCCCACAGTCTCCGGGTCCCAGTTGAATTGCGCTCTCTTTCAGACACAGAAAAAATAAAGGTAGACGTTTAATTACATGTTTAAATCGTATTTAAGCTGTATACGCTAACGGCATTTACATCATTGAAAGCTCTTTTCCAAGTAGTCAACTGTTTATCCTGAACTGTTTTTTTTGTTTGTTTTTTTCCAGCGTGATTATTAACTTTAATCCTTACTATAGTATATAAGGGCCAACCCGCCAAAAAAAAACCACAATTATGCAAAACAAAATGCATACAGGTTCTTTTGGTGGATTTCCAGGTAGGTGGTTTAAACACGGAAACATGCCAGTCCATTGGCTGAGGCCTACAGCGTCTATCGCACATGCACGCGGTGGGCGGGTGGCTGGGGCGGAGTTTGCGGGGCACCTCTTTTAGGATGATCTTGCCGTTTTCATGGACTGTGTGGTTATTGACCATGCTGACGATGGCCACACCCAAGTTACACCGGATCCCGAAGGAGATGCAGAAGCCCAGCCCGCTCAGCATCGCGATGATGTATCTGCGCGGGAGCCCGAAGCACGTGCAGTCACACAGCGGCGTCTTGCGCTCCTGGTCCTCCCTGGGTCTCCCATCCTCCGTCAGCTCGATCGCCTCACCTGTTTGCTGCTTTTTTTCCAGCCTCCTGCAAGACAAGTCGAGCCCCAACCCCCCTCATCGTTTTAGATTCAATTCCTAGTCGAACGGGATTCATTGAGCCAAACATCGACGCTGCTTTTAAAGACCGTAAATATCTGTCAGTGGAATAATGGCCCACAGATTTCGTTGATTTTTTGGAGAAAAATAAATGCACAAACAAAAAACAAACAAAAAAAACGATCGGATATATATATATATGTCTTAGGTTATTATTTATTCACATAGTCCCAATCTCTCGGGCTATTTTCATCTTCTGCTAAAAAAAAATGAATATAGACGAAAGGCCTTCACAATGTCTCCGTATATTTTGGGCTTTTAATTTTGCACAGGCCCCTTACAGCCTGCGCCGTTTAATTTAAGTCGGACTGTTTTATCTGTTCGTTCTCTGTTGAAATTCTCCACGTGTCTGTAAAACAAAAGGCTGTCTAGTAAAGGGGAAATGACCTTCATACCGCATTGCAGCAATATCAGCATCATCGTTGTTTAGTGGAAATGTTGCTCTTTTAAAATGTTCATGCGCTCTCCGGAATGTGAGGTGGGAATTTTCCTTTGGCTATTTGTTCCCAAAAAGATGAGGCCGATTTAAAGAGAAAATAATGTAAAATGAAGGCCTCGTCTGGTATAACATCAGGCCTGCTTCATCTTATATGAAACCCACAGCTTTTTTTTTTTTTTTTTTACGTACACAGCTGTGGAGTCACGTTTCAGTGTTGCAACGTGAAATCACGTTGAACAACTTAAAGGCAATTCAAGACCAAACACATGAAACGAAAAATGTGTGTGCCTGCACACATGCTTCGTATTTTGACATCAACATTAAACCACTGATCATTTCATTTGTGATGAATTTGCAAATTTGCCTGCATATCTGATCATTGAGAGCAATTCAATTTCACACACTAAAAAAACCCCAGCGGTTTTATAATGATCTGGTTGCTTTCGGTCACGTATGGGATTTCAATGCCACTCATTGTCTTCGTGGCATTATAAGGAATATAGGAAGTAAATTGATATGAAGTCAATCGATTTTGAATTAATTCAGATGGATACATAAGGTAATAGATATCCTCCAACCTTGTGTCACGACTCGTTCTGTTGCATTAATTATTAAAAAACACCCACAGCTGCTGGTGGGGGGAATCATCCTCCAGGGAAATATCTGATGCTTAAATATTCGGGCCACACGACTCTGCTTTCAAAATACCATTCCTATTTCCTCTTATAAAGACGAGATTCCACTCTTAATTACACATTTAAAATAAGCACGTTTAAAAACAATACGTGTTTTACATCCGCTCTCTACATTTGGATATTATTTGTGAAGAATTCCTCTTACCAAAAAAAACTAAATCTGGGATTAAAAGCCATGCGCAAATGTTAAATCTTTCGCCTTACCTGTACAGACTCCCGAGGGCCTTTCCTGCGAATTGTTTTAGTACTTCTTTAGAGGTAGGGGCAGCTTTCTCCTTGCCTGGCTCCATATCCAAATTGTCTTCAAAAAATGCTATGAAAAGATAACAAACGGGAGTTCAGCATTAATGAATCCAAAAAAAAGCGGGCCTCTTCCTAACGTCCCGATGTTCTGAAAAGATTACCCGGAAAATGGAGAAACAGGAGACACACGTTCAGTCTGAAGGGGCTGGTTTCACAGTCACAAAACAGCACTCAAATAAGTCCGCTTTTGCCTTGCGCAGTGTTAATCCAAGCAGAGCCATCTTAAGATCCAGTCAGCGATCTGAAAATAGACAATCTGGAAGTGGAAAGTGAAATATTTTTTTGTGCAAATTGCAAAAAGCTTCAGCCGACCCAAGGTGTGCGGAGCCCCGATCTAGACTGAGGTGAGGCTCTCCGGTGAGGAGGTAGCGCGGATCAGGCTTCAGCACCACGGACAGCGCACAGCTCGTCTACCTGTCAGCAGCTCCGTGCTGTGCCCCTCCTCCCCCTTTCGCCTCCTCCACCTCCTCAACCCCCCTCCTCATCCCTCCCTTTCATCCTCCTCAGCCCCCTCTGATTCCATCACCCTGCTAGACTTGTCAAAACGCTAGAAATATATATATAGACAGTATATATGGGTGTATTTTAGTGGAGTGTTTTCATAATTTTCAGGATATTGTGGATACAAATCCAGATTTTTTTTTTCTCATTCAAAAAAAGAATAAAAATACATTTGATGTCAGGATGCTGCTCTCTACAAACACTTAGCCCACATTTTGTAGTTATATTGTAGGTAGGTGAAGGTGCCTTCCTCGGCCTGTAGATGGCACAAGAGGAAAGCTTATCTTTGGTCACAAAAGTTGACAGGGTTGGACCTCTGGGAAGCATGAAAGTGCTTTCTAAATTAATAAATAAATACATAAATACGAACCAATAAGTTCAACAAATGTGAATTTATAGGTTAATGTGACCATAAAGTGGCCAATTTTTACCACATGCTGTAAAGAGCCGTTTGACAAACAATTGGCCTGTAAAGACCCATCACTTGCATAACGCGTAATCCCTAAACTGACTTCCTAAAGTCTTGACAGAAAGCTTTCCCCTGATTTTAAGCAAAAAATAGATGGATATTTTGCCAATTAGTAAGTTGCTTTGCAATTAATTAATTATTACTAATGATGATGATGATACTAATGCCAATACATGTTGGATTAGCCCAAACAAACAATAGAGGAGACGGAGACTAGTTGCATATTATAATTTATGAAATGATAAATACTCTTACTACAATAACAATTATTTTGTAAGAGGTACAATGATTTTTTTCAGCAATATGTGAAGAACTTTCACATCCTACATCCAATTAAAGTGATGAGGGTTTTTTTCTTTTTTGTTTGCTACACCAATGTGAAGCTTCGCCTCCTGCGAGCAGCCTTTCCGGGGGTTCTGGCGCAGTCTGTGCGGCCACAGGCACACTCCTCCACATGTGTGTATGTGTAAGGTACTACGTCTCCATTCAGACATTGCAAGTCAACGGTGCGTCTGCTGGAGCGCGTCTCCTGACAGCAGGAGCAGGACTGCTGCAACGATGCTGCTTCTTCAGAGTACCTTGCGGAAATTAAAGGCAGGTTGCAATCAATGCACTAAAACATTTCGACCTGTCCACATTTGAATGGGTTTGAGATGTTCCACAGCAGGGACGGGCAACTGGCGGCCCTGGGCCGTATGTGGCCCCTGCTCTCACTTTATGCAGCCCAATTTACATAAAACAATTCATTATTACTTTCATAGTTGTAAACAAGTGAGGAATTGGTAAAACAACCTTTGATTGCCTGTTCAATGAAGTTCTTTCCATGAAATGAGTGGGTATAATTGGCTTATTATACGATAGGGTCATGGTATCCTACTGGGGGAACTGCAATGTGACAATGTGGCCCTCGAGTAGTGAGGACACATTTTGTGTGGCCCTCCCTAACCTCAAAGTTGCCCATCCCTGTTCCAGAGGAATGATCCACAACCTCTCGACTTACTTTGTGAAAGTGTTACAGGATCCCTCACAGTATGGTACATTTATCTTCTGGTCCGACTGACAGTCCTGGTGTACAACATGGACTTCGTTGGATATTAACTTGCAGGCTTTCTCTTTTTCAACACCTTCTCGGGAAAGACACAACATTAGTATGTTTTCATATATTTTCACATCCTACTAGAAAATCTAAAAATGTCCAACTTACAAATTTTACAACAGCCATTGGCTGCCGTCTGAATCGTATCCTGCGAGGGAAAATGCACAGCATTAACATAATTGGTCCTCAAAGGAACACTGACATCCAAATGTATTTGTTCGAAGTGATACTTACGGGTTGGCAGTTGGATAACTGGAAAGGCGGGCATACGATATGGGAGCTGATAATTGTGAAAGTATCACCGCTCTTAACACAGGTATACTGCGCACATCTCTTCTCAGGCGATGACCAGGTTTTTCCTTGCTGGTTGGACGAAGGCACACGGCAACATGCGCATGCAAACAAACGCGTACACGCACACAAACGCATCAAAACACTGGGGTACTTCAGGTTCAATAAAATGGACACGCATTTGAAGCAGAACGAGGTGATCTATTTTACCTTCAACAGTATGTTGGTACCATTAACACTCAGGGCACAGTGTGTCTGTACACACTTCCCACAGCATTCATCTGGACCAGATTCCACGTATTCATATCCCTGAGAGAAAGAGGGTAAGCGTGCCAAAATGACCCTCACTCCGAAGAAACACTGGCAAGAGACAACATTGCATTGTGCAATGTACACTGGGTGTTTTACTTACCTTGTCACAGTTTTCATGGCATGGCTGGACCTCACAGTTTATTTTAAACAAGCCAGTCCTGGGGTCTATCTCATTAGTGCAGGTGCACTCTTCACAGGCATTCAGAGGAACCGATGAGCCAAGCTTAGAAATAAGGAAGAAATGTGTTCATACGCCATTATTTACCCAGTCAGAACATAAATTGAAACTAAAATGATTCGAAGACAAAATTGATATTTTAAAAAATGATCAGATAATGTGTCTTATTTACCTGGTATTCAGCCTGTTTGAGGACACAAACTCTTTTAGGCTCTGGAAAAGAGATAGAGAATAGAAATCGAATGGAAAGCACTACTATGGTTAACGTGCACTGTATTAATTTAGACTAAAATTAAGATCTTACCACATATACGTTCCAGACAGCATTTTCCCTCAGGAACAACAACATTGGGCATATATCCAACTGGACAGTTCATATCGATAACGGGGCAACTGTTGCTTTGACATTCTGTGGAGATGATAAAAGAGTGATAGTAAATTAAAAAACAAATAGCAATCCTTAAGCATCATTATCAATTTAAAATCTTGTAAAACTAGAAGAAATGTGCAATCATGTGAACTGTCTTACGGCATTGGTACGTAGTACAACAGCTGTCTGATGGATTTGTTCGGTTGACCAGGACAAATCCTGGGTCACTGCAGCTCACTATGGCTGGCTGTGGGCACATCTTTGGCTTGCAATGCACAGCTTTGGTGGATTCCTCACAAATGCAGTTTTGGCATTTGTACTCGAAACTCTCACCAAGCTGAAATAATCCAACGCAGCGGTTATTGACTTGTCTCTTGCTTGCAAACAATAGATGTTTCGAATTGAAGTGAGCACGAAGAAAAGACCCGGCTCACCTCACGAGCAATGCCCTCCGGATCAAGACATCCTGTTGGAAAATGAGCAATCCTGTTTAGGACTTTATGGCTGATAGAATGTATTCAGGCCATTAAGAGGTCTGGAAACAACTCACTTACCACATTTATCAACACAAACACCAGACTCCTTGTTGATGAGTTTCATTCCATCAGGACAAAAGCAGCCTTCAATGGGGTAGTTTAAAGTTGCTTCATCAGGACTATATTATTCAATTGTCAAAAAGAAGCATTTAGGTTAGGTGGCATCTGTCTCGCTGTATCCTACTGATGAAGAAATAGTGACTGCAAAGTCTCATCGACACCTCACTCTTAGAATGTGCAAATATGTACAGGGAACCAGAAAAGGATTACCAAACCATTTTTCTAGACACTTACTTGTCATCACAGGTTGGCTGTTCTGCATGCCCACATGGCTTGTAGATTTTGCTTGACGGACAGTCACTTGCTGTGTATATTGGGGAAAATAAAGAAATGGTGATCTTCTAAGCACATATTGCCTAAAGGAATGGCACTCTTCAAGGTTACCCCTCCTGATTCCAACATTGCCAATAAAATAATGAGGGAATATTTACCGCATAGTGTGGTGTGGTTCCTCCAATGAAGGCAAACCCCAGCCTGGGCACAGGCTGCAGCATAAGTCTGCAAACTAGTGCACTCTACTGCTGGGTTGGAGACATGGCAGCTATCAAAGATGCAGCCTTGGTAGAAGTGGTCAGGGGAGACAAATGGATGGCAGTCTGCAAAGACACTGGGAAAGCAAAAACTCAGATTAAAACATTTAGTGAAATGTATCTTCAGTACATTATGTCAAAGGTCAAAAGAATATATTTGAACAACTCAAGTGAATGAGAACACCTACCTGCTGGTAAGCAGGTGGCATATGGAGTCTGGGTTGCATGGAGCAAAAGTTGGGGGAGGTTCAGGTTTGTTGGTGGGAAGGAAGGATGGTTTCTCGCAGCTGGGTTGGTAAATATCTTCCGCAAGCCAGTAGTCGGCCATCACTGCGCAACTTTGAACCAGCTGACCTCCAGGCAACATACAGTCATCACTCTGGTCATTGTTGCATGTTCCTGACAACAGAACAAAAAAGATTTGTAAATATGTATTTAAACAGTGACTTCTAATGATAGGCTATCTGGGGAGTGAGATTCTCTTACCACAATGGCCCTGTGTGTTGCTGCCAAAGTATTGAAATGGAAGGGTAACACTAAACCCACTTGTTCCAAATGTAATGACCACTTTTAAACGAGGGATCTCCAAAATCAAATTACTACCAGAAGTCATGACCTTTAAACCATCTTGTGAATTAGGTAGTTTTATCCGTGCGCCATTTTTTATAGCCTGTAAAGAAATGTCATAAATGATGAGAAGAAAATATGCGATACCAAAGTGAACACAATTATAATTGCAGCTACACTCACTGATGATATACAGTACTTGAAGGTAGCAGAAGGAGCTTTTTTTTTTTATATGAAAAGAAATTTCCAAATGGCCATAGTATACGTTGTTTTACCTCCAACTTTGCTGCTCCCATAAGATTATGATTTTTGAGAGTCACAACTTGCGATTCATAGGATATAGTCAACGATCGTGGACACGAAACATCTTCAGTTGGATCGCAGAGGACATTGTCAATATAAATCTTTAGCTTATGTTTTGGTAAAATCTCTTCCATCAAAACGTAGATGCAGCTTCCTTGATAGCTGTAGTAGAGTCGATCAAATGTTATGTAATGAGGATCTCCCCATCCTTGACATACACCTGACAAGAAACAAAGAATAAATACAAATCTAGAATTCGATTGAAATGAAGTTGATAAATATGTCCCTATAGCACAGAATGGCTTACAGTCACAAGCATATTGTTGGCAGCAGGAGTTCTCATCATAAACAAGAACTGGCTCCTTTCCATTGGCACAAGTGATGTTCTTAATGGGTGGGCATTCATACGGAACTATTTCAATTGTATTGTTCTCAATGCATCTGGCCATGGTGCAGTTGCATAAGTAGAAGGTCTCATTTTGCTGTTGTAGAAAGAAAGAAATTGGTGAAATCTGTGATATTTTTTAAACATGTTGAAACATTTGATCTATGTATCTAACCACATAAGAATGCTCTTACTTGAACATCCCATTCAGGGCAGGTAGGTACAGAAGGTTTGGTTGTCGGTGTAGGGGTAGGTGTAGGCATAGGTGTTGTGCAAAGTTCAGTCTTGTTGAAAATCTCGCAAATGTCTGAACATATCATTGTAAGACATATGTTTGATCCAAGGTGCTTCCTGTCAAATATTACTTGCCCTGAAGGTGAGAATGAAAATGAATAACAGATTAAATTGTGATAAAGATTAATAAAGTGAAAATGACGTTGTGTGTGAAAAGCATGTAATCGGGCTATTACCTGGCCTATACATTACGCCATTCACCATGCAGAAACATTCTGTAGTGGTACTTGGTGTGGTTATTGTTGTTGGTGTAGTTTCAGCTGTTACAGTTGGGTGCTTAGTTGTAGATTGTGTTGTACTTGTAGTAGATTTAGTTGGTGATGTGGATTTTGTTGGGGTTGTTGGCCCATGAGTTGTAGAAGAAGGAGGCCCAGTATGGCTGGTTGATGATTTTGTGGTTGTCTCCTCAGTTGATGTGGGAGGTTCTGTTGGTGGTGTTGTAGATGTTGTTGTTGTTGTTGGCCATGCAGTTGTTGTATTAGGTAGAATAATGGGAGCAGTTGATGGATGTTCTACAGGATGAGTGACCACTTCAGAAACGGTGGAGAAAATAGTTGCCCCTACGGTTGTAGTTGGATGTTCTGTTGACTTGATTGAAGTTTTTGTGAATATGGTTGGCTCTGCAGTTTTTGTAGTGGGTCTAGTTGGTAGAGATGTAGATGTTGCTGTGGCTGTTGGTCCATGAGTTGTAGAAGGAGGCTCAGTCTTAGTGGTTGTAAATGCGGTGGTGGTCTCCTCAGTTGTTATGGGACGTTTTGTTGATGTGGTCGTAGATTCTGTGGTTACCGTTTGCTCTGCAGTTGTTGAAGTGGGTCTAGTTGGTGGGGATGTGGATTTTGTTGTGACTGTTGGTCCTTGAGTTGTAGAAGGATGTTCAGTCTTAGTGGTTGTAGACTTTGTGGTTGTCTCCTCAGCGGTTGTGGGAGGTTTTGTTGATGGTGGTGTCGACTTTGTGGTTGCTGTTGGCTCTGCAGTTGTTGAAGTGGGTCTAGTTGGTGGGGATGTAGATTTTGTTGTAGCTGTTGGTCCATGAGTTGAAGTAGGAGGTTCAGTCTTAGTGGTTGAAAGTTTGGTGGTTGTGGTTGCCTCTTCAGTGGTTGTGGGAGGTGTTGTTGACGGTGTTGTAGACTTTGTGGTCACTGTTGGCCCTGCAGTTGTTGAAGTGGGTATAGTTGGTGGGGATGTAGATTTTGTTGTAGCTGTTGGTCCATGAGTTGAAGTAGGAGGTTCAGTCTTAGTGGTTGTAAATGCTGTGGTTGTCTCCTCAGTTGTTGTGGGACGTTTTGTTGATGTTGTCGTAGATTCTGTGGTTACCGTTGGCCCCGCTGTTGTTGAAGTGGGTTTAGTTGGTGGGGATGTAGATTTTGTTGTGACTGTTGGTCCATGAGTTGTAGAAGGAGGTTCAGTCTTAGTTGTTGTAGACTTTGTGGTTGTTTCCTCAGTTGTTGTGGGAGGTTTTGTTGGTGGTGTTGTAGATGTTGTTGGCCATGCAGTTGTTGTATTAGGTCCAATAATGGGAGCAGTTGATGGATGTTCTACAGGATGAGTGACCACTTCAGAAATGGTGGAGAAAATAGTTGCCTCTACTGTTGTAGTTGGATGTTTTGTTGACGTGATTGAAGTTTTTGTGAATATGGTTGGCTCTGCAGTTTTTGTAGTGGGTCTAGTTGCTAGGGATGTAGATGTTGCTGTGGCTGTTGGTCCATGAGTTGTAAAAGGAGGCTCAGTCTTAGTGGTTGTAGATGTTGTGGTTGTCTCCTCAGCTGTTGTGGGATGTTTGGTTGATGGGGTTGTAGATTCTGTGGTTGTTGTTGGCTCTGCAGTTGTAGTAGGAGGCTTGGTTTGAGTGGTTAAAGATTTGGTGGTTGTGGTGGTCTCTTCAGTTGTTGTGGGAGGTTTTGTTGATGATGTTGTAGACTTTGTGGTTGTTGTCGGCTCTGCAGTTGTTGAAGTGGGTCTAGTTGGTACGGATGTAGATTTCGTTGTTGCTGTTGGTCCATGAGTTGTAGTAGGAGGCTCGGTTTGAGTGGTTGTAGATGTTGTGGTTGTCTCCTCAGTTGTTGTGGGAGGTTTTGTTGATGTGGTGGTAGATTCTGTGGTTGTTGTTGGCCCTGCAGTTGTTGAAGAAGGTCCAGTTGGTAGGAATGCAGATTTCGTTGTGACTGTTGGGCCATGTGTTGTAAAGGGAGGCTCAGTCTTACTGGTTGTAGACTTTGTGGTTGTCTCCTCAGTTGTTGAGGGAGGCTTTGTTGATGGTGTTGTAGACTTTGTGGTTACCGTTGGCTCTGAAGATGGAGTAGGAGGCTCGGTATTAGTTGTTGTAGATTTGGTGGTTGTGCTTGTTTCTTCACTGGTTGTGGGAGGTTTTGTTGACGGCGTTGTAGACTTTGTGGTTGCTGTTGGCTCTGCAGTTGTTGAAGTGGGTCTAGTTGGTGGGGATGTAGATTTTGTTGTAGCTGTTGGTCCATGAGTTGAAGTAGGAGGTTCAGTCTTAGTGGTTGTAAATGCGGTGGTTGTCTCCTCAGTTGTTGTGGGACGTTTTGTTGATGTGGTCGTAGATTCTGTGATTACAGTTGGCCCTGCAGTTGTTGAAGTGGGTCTAGTTGGTGGGGATGTAGATTTTGATGTAGCCGTTGGTCCATGAGTTGAAGTAGGAGGTTCAGTCTTAGTGGTTGAAGGTTTGGTGGCTGTGGTTGTCTCTTCGGTTGTTGTGGGAGGATTTGTTGATGGTGTTGTAGACTTTGTGAATGCTGTTGACTCTGCAGTTGTTGACGTGGGTCTAGTTGGTGGGGATGTAGATTTTGTTGTAGCTGTTGGTCCATGAGTTGGAGTAGGAGGTTCAGTCTTAGTGGTTGAAGGTTTGGTGGCTGTGGTTGTCTCTTCAGTGGTTGTTGGAAGTTTTGTTGACGGTGTTGTAGACTTTGTGGTTACCGTTGGCCCTGCAGTTGTTGAAGTGGATATAGTTGGTGGGGATGTAGATTTTGTTGTGACTGTTGGTCCATGAGTTGTAGAAGGATGTTCAGTCTTAGTGGTTGTAGACTCTGTGGTTGTCTCCTCTGTTGTTGAGGGAGGTTTTGTTGATGAGCTTGTAGACTTTGTCGTCTTTCTTGGCTCAGCAGTTGTAGTAGGAAGCTTGGTATGTGTGGTTGTAGATGCTGTGGTTGTCTCCTCAGTTGTTGAAGGAGGTTTTGTTGATCGTGGTGTAGACTTTGTGGTTGCTGTTGGCTCTGCAGTTGTTGAAGTGGGTCTAGTTGGTGGTGATGTAGATTTTGTTGTAGCTGTTGGTCCATGAGTTGAAGTAGGAGGTT
>JAFBJU010001534.1:0-73276 GCA_016785305.1 Colistium nudipinnis
CAAATGTTTTGACTTTTTGGACATTTTTGGACGACATGCTATACTATGAGGTTTTGGTCAAATTTTGGACGACTTTCCAAAATAATATTTTTTGTCACTTTTTTAGCTTTTCTTCACCTCAGTCATATATTTAAGCGTTTTGCATGTTTTTATGCATGTTTCCAAATTTTTTTCATTTTTTGACTTTTTGGACATTTTTGGACGACATGCTATACTATGACGTTTTGGTCAAATTTTGGACGACTTTCCAAAAAAAAATTTTTTGTAACTTTTTTAGCTTTTCTTCACCTCAGTCATATATTTAAGCATTTTGCATGTTTTTATGCATTTTCCCAGTTTTTTGTAATTTTTTTGACTTTTTTGACATTTTTGGACGACATGCTATACTATGATGTTTTGGTCAATTTGCATGTTTTTATGCATGTTTCCATTTTTTTTTTTCATTTTTTGACTTTTTTGACATTTTTTGACGACATGCTATACTATGACATTTTGGTCAAATTTTGGACAACTTTCCCAAAAAATATTTTTTGTCACTTTTTTAGCTTTTCTTCACCTCAGTCATATATTTAAGCGTTTTGCATATTTTTATGCATGTTTCCAAATGTTTTGACTTTTTGGACATTTTTGGACGACATGCTATACTATGACGTTTTGGTCAAATTTTGGACGACTTTCCCATTTTTTTTTTTTTTTCCACTTTTTTCATTTTGCTTCACCTCAGTCATATATTTGAGCGTTTTTGGACGAGATACTAGTTTTTCCAACTTTCTTCACTTCCAACATATTTTTCCAAATCCTGCTTGTGTTTCAACATTTTCTGGACAACCTACTAGAACGGTTTCTTACATTTTGGAGGCAACTATAATGCTACGACATCTTTATGGAAAGAGGGGAACAGAGGAGGGACAAACCTTTGCGGTTGCCGAGTTGGTGGTCCTGCTGTAGCTGGCCGTAGTGATGCCATGGCGTTGAAGGACGTGCTCGACATGCTGCAACACAGCCTCATAGCAGAACTTCAGGTGGAGCTAGAAACGAATCACAGACAAGGATGTTAAAGCTTCTAATATCGGTAGATCAATTTACCTCAAGGCAAGTCGCATATGAACCCCAAACACAACTGTAGATCTTTATTTTGATCTGACTTTTTCTTGTAGCATGTTCTTCCTCTGCTGCCTCATCTTCTTCACCAGCAGCGGTAGGTCTGGGATCCCATTTCCTGCCTCCAGCTCTTGCAGAGCCGCGTACAGCAGACAGAAGACGCCGGTGCGTCCGACGCCCGAGCTGAGGCAGAAAACCAACAAGCTGAATTTCTTGTTGCATCATTCAGGAGTTAAAATGAATATCACACGCACTCACCTGCAGTGCACCACAACAGGTGTGTGTAAGGGCCTCTGGTGGAGGTAGTGTCCATGAACCTCCTGGATGAATCGCAGCAGGTTGCTCTTGCTGTCCGGAAGCGCCCTGAGGACAAACGAGGAGATATGATGACTCCTCCCTGTGAAACGCACTCAGAGTATCTTCCATCTCGACAAACGACGGCAGTCATTCCGTCATTTCACAGGAATACGTTTGTAGATTGAGCGAAAAAGACTTACAGCTCTGGCCAGGAGGTGAACTGAAGATGGACGACGGTGCGCTTCAGGCTTTGGTCGCGGTACTGCAGGCTGATCATGCGCTCCACGTGTGTGGGCGTGGTCTTCTGCGTGGTGAGGCTGAGTGTGATTGGTCCCTGAGAGAGCTGCTGGCCGCGCTCTGTCGGGAAGTAGCGCAAAACTTTTCCCTGGGAAAGAACGAGATGACAATATTTGCTTCATGGTGGAGACTACAAGTTTTAATCTCCGATGATATAATCATTTCTTCCACGTTTCATCACACTGAAAGCAAAATTGATCTTCAGACCTTGTCAAGCTCCTGCTCGGAGACCAGCATGACTATCAGTGACACCTTCTGCTCGTACACCATCAGCCAGAAGTCCGCCGCCGTGCCGCTGAGGGGGGCTTGTGTGGCAATAAGGCGTGGGCAGTACGGCGACAGCTCCTCCACAGAGCTGGCGTTGATGTAGTCATCTTTGCCGGATCGCAGCAGCACGCGGTTGAGGTCGTAGGGCATGACGTCCTGGTGACGGTTCTTCATGGTGTAGCAGCGAGCGATGGCGATGGAGAGCTGGCGCGCGTCCTTCTCCTGCTGCTCCTGGAGATCCTTCCAGCGGGCGTCCAGCACTGACAGGCCGCCCTCGGCCTCAGACGGCTGCTCCAGGGAATCCACCCGGGCTCTGTAGCGCTCCAGTTCGCTGTGAAGTCGCGCGACGCGTTCTGGAGCTTGGTAAGGGTCCCCCTGGATCAGGAGGACACCCTGGGAGCTCTTCTTGCGGCGCTCCCCATCCTGTGGGTCGGCTTTGGTGGGTTGGAGGACGTTGGTGGGCGCCTTGGTGCCTCCGGGTTGGCTCTCCGGGCTCGAGGAGAGGAGGTCGTCCGTGCTGGAGTGCTGTCGTTGGAACAGCGATGTGGAAGGAGAGACCCCCGAGGGAGAGGGGAGAGGGGGGGCCGATGTGGATCTCTGCTGGGGATTAAGCCCCAGAGAGGCAGGGCCTGGAGAGGGAGATGGAGAGGGGGAGGGGGAAGGAAGAACAGGGTTGGATGGTTGAGTGGCTGAAGGACCACCAGAAGGGGGCGGGATCATGTGCTGAGGGGCGTGTGGCCCATGTGGGCCGAGGGCAGGCGGTTGCTGCGGGGCACTCGGGGGTACATTGGGTCCTGGACCTGGAGGGTACATGGAGAGAGATGCCTGAGGTTGTTGGGTAGCTGCAGGTTGCGGTGCCAGCGGCTGCTGCGGCATCATGGGAGCCCCTCCTGGGAAGCACATTCCTCCAGCATGAGGAGGCGGAGCCTGGGGTTGGCTGGGCATCCTAATAGGCTGCTGCTGGGGCATGTTTGGTAAAGGAGGCTGGCCACGGTGGGGGTGATGCTGTTGGGGTAATGCATTGGGGGGCATTTGGGGCATAGGGCCCCTTTGCATGTGGACCTGAGGACCAGGGACCATATGAGGTTGTGAGGCAGGAGGCATCTGCGGGTGCAGGGTGGGGTGAATGGGCTGGCCGGTGTGGGGCATGTAATTCTGTGAGACAGGCGGCATCGGCTGACTTGTCGGGGGCATCTGTGCCCTGGGACCACCAGGAATGTGGATTTGCGGATGGGGCGGAATCTGCTGGGCATTGGGGGGCATTTGGATTTGTTGCTGCGGGGGCAACATGTGTTGGTGGTGAGGGATTCCGAGGGGCATCTGTTGGTTGGGATGGGGCAAGTAGGGCTGAGACACAGGTGGTGCAGGCTGAGAAGTTGCAGGCATTTGTGGATGTGACGTTTGAGGGGGCATCTGGGGCTGAGGTGGTCTGGGCATGGAGCCTGGCATCATCTGAGGGTGGTGCTGCTGCTGCTGATGTACAAAGCCCTGTGGAGGTTGGTAACCCTGGGGGATCTGAGGCTGGGGCTGGAAGCCATTTTGTTGATGTGGCTGTAGCTGACCTGGGAATGAGTGCTGGTACTGGGGAGGAGGCATGTATCCATGCGGGTAGGCTTGCTGGGTCTGGGGAGGAAGGGGAGGCCCGGGCTGGTATCCCTGAGGCAGAGGTTGCCCCACATGCTGGGGATACTGCTGCGGATGCTTCTGCTGCTGCGGGGCAGGAACTTGGCTTCTGATGGGCATAAACTGGGGGTAGGTTCCGATCTGCGGCGGTACAGGGTAGCCGGATGAGGCTGCGGACGGGACGGGGTGGTGTGGTGGAGGGGCATAGCTGGGGATAGGGGCTTGGATGCTGTCCACCGTGGTGGTCGAGGGTCGGACCGGGGTAGGGGCTACAGGGCCAGGGTGGGGAGCTTGATGAGGGGGCGGTCCATAACCCACCATGGTTGCCTGGGGAGGCATCTGTGGAGGCATGTGAGGGTGGGGGCCACGTGGTGGGGCTAGACCCCCCGAAGTAGGAAACTGAGCCAATCGGGCAAGCAGTTCTGGAGGAGGAAGGTTGGCGGGAAAACGAGAAAGACCCCCAGCAGCAGGAGCTCCGGGCCAAGGCAGAGAGCTGCTGCCCCCCAGGTTCACACCGGGAGGGAGGAAGGTGTCAGGACGATGGGCGGGGAGGGAAGGGATGTCGGGGGGGAGGCTGCGGAGCTCCTCGGGTAGGTCGCCACCCAGAGCCAAGATGGCCGCACTTAGCTGGGCCAACTCTGGGTCGTCCAGGCTGGAGCAGGCAGAATCCACATCTGAAGTTTTTGGCTTCAGGGACGGTTTGGCTGCTGTAGGCCGTGCTGGAGGCTTCTTCTGGGTCTCTCTGAGGTGGACGCGAATAAATAAAGAGAAAAAAAAAAAGATTTGAAAATGTCTCCTCTACCACAAGGTCAAAGTTTCCGAATGGAAAATGTCTGAAAACGTATATTACATATTATACACGCACACACACACGTGCAGCAGCTCTTGTTTTCCACTTTTTCCGCTTTTTATTCTATACCTACAAGTCTGACATTTAGACGTTCTGATGAATCTAGTACTGTACAGCGGAGCATATAAAAAAGAAATGAATAGGAACTCAAAAACAGGTTTGCTGTATTTCAGAGAGTGAAACCTACTTTTCCAGGATGGGCCTCCTCTCGTCCGCTCTGCTTTGACACAGCACCTTGGCTCTCTCCAGCAGCCGGGACGCTTTGGCCTCCAGGTCGTCGTAGAACTCCTTCCCCTCCTGGGACTTCTTCATCAGGTCTTCGTAGGCCTCGTAGGAGCCCACCAGGCCCAGGACGGTGCCGTTCCACTGCTGCTCCGTCTGACTCAGGCCTTTGCGCACCGACGCGTACTGCACGTTGGCCTCCGTCAGCGCCTTCAGGATGTTCTCCTGAGCTGCCAGGTTCTGGTCGATGTACACTTTCACCTGCTCGTACTTCTTCAGCTGGTCCTCAAATATACGCTGCAGGGGCACAAACTGGTTTGAGATCTCGTATACGATTATAAAAAAAAGGCTATAGCTCATGAAAATACCAACAGAGTTTGGGAAATGATGTGTTAGGATTTTAACCACAAAATGTCCACAAAATCCTATATTCTTTTTCACATTCGAATCCAACGGGGGACCTCAGGGACCCCGCACGGAGCCACACACCTTCATGTCGGCCCTCTCTGTGGTGACCAGGGTGGAGGTGATGTCATCGTGATGGATCAGGTCGCGGAGCTGCTTCTCCAGAGAGCTTCTCTGCTCCCTCATTTCCTGAACCTTCGCCAGGATGCGCTTCATGCACTGCAGCCCTGCCACTTCCTCTGCGCGCGCACACACACATTGATTTAAATATCATCTCAAGGCGGTTCAGGTCCCAGAATTAAATATGTATTTATGTGCTTTTTTGCTTTTTTAATTAACTGTGTAAGCCTGGTTTCTCATTCCTCAACTGATACAAAAAAAAAGTTGAATTTGGCTCACTACCTTCACTGAGCTGTGGGCGGGGCAGAGCGTCCCTCAGACTCTCCAGCGGCCCCCCCAGTAGACGCAGGTTGCTGATGTGCAGGTTCATGGCGCGGTGGAGCTCCGTGTTGGTGAAACTGGCCTTCTCGTGAGCCTCCATGTATTTCTCCAGGTCCCTGCGGATCTCGGCCAAAGCCTGGCCCTGCGTGGCTGGGTGCACGTCGGCCCCGGCCTCCTGGAGGCTTCGCACGCCGGCCTCGTCGGCCTCCAGCACATCCCTGATCTCCTTCAGCGAAGACTCCACGTCAGTGAAGACGCCTGAGAGCACTGCACAGGGAAAAGGGAACGGTACAGGAATATTTTACACCAGAACCAAAACTGGCAGAGAAACACCCAAATTTGGAGCAGAAATTGTTCTGCTCACCCTGCATTGACTGGATGAGGCTCTTGACGGTGTCGGGTCTCACACTGAGCGCGGCACATTTCTCCATCAGCACCGGCGGGATGTGACTGTACATGTCCAGGTTGTCCACAGACTCGGGCTCCAAACCCAAAGAGTCCATAAACTGTCTGTGGGAAGACACACACAAACCAGTCCTGTCAGTATATAACTTTACTGTATATCCACTGTGGTGTAGAAAATATAATATTCTACTTTTGATTTCAGACGTTTTGAAAAAGAAATGAACTTGTCAACTCACTCTAGTGTTTCATTCTTGCTTTCTATCTTGACCATGATGTCTCTCAGCAGCTTGGCCTTCTCCTCACTGGGGAAAAAACAGAAACGGAAATATCCCCACAGACAAATCATCAACATTTGTTTTACTTAAAGAATGAAAAGGCAGAGTAGAACACTTTTTTTCTTTTTACCCGTCTGACATAAATGAAAGAATCTAGCGCAGGCCCCCACCTGTACAGAGAAGACGCTTCGTGTGCAGCCATTGGCACCAGCTTGGCGAACAGGTCTGGTCCAGTGACGGTGGGGTCGGTGGGGTTGACTGGTAGAGCTTTCACCAGTGGTGCGCCTATAAAAAGCACATGGTTTGCAGGTTTCAGTGGCACAGTGTCACACAGGCTGGATTTTATAAATAGAATTACAGGTGTCGATAGAGGAGGATCA
The DNA here is from genome assembly GCA_016785305.1 of Colistium nudipinnis. Classification (NCBI taxonomy): domain Eukaryota; kingdom Metazoa; phylum Chordata; class Actinopteri; order Pleuronectiformes; family Rhombosoleidae; genus Colistium; species Colistium nudipinnis. The sequence goes on from JAFBJU010001534.1 coordinate 6,564, forward strand.
AAGTTGTTGCAATGGCAATAATATTATATTAAATAGGTTTAAGATGTGGGTTAAAACAAGTAGGTTGGAAATGTCAGCAGTAAAGCAGAACAGCGATCCATTATTCAAGAGAATAATCTGTTAACACACACACACACACAGAAATCCAAGTTTGCATGAGCACACTCAGGCTTCCTGTTACCTTTGACTGAGGCCAGACTCTCCAAGGAAGGAACGGACTCGTGATAGATGAAATCGTTGTCTTTCTTGGCTGAATTAAACCTGGAGAGTGAAAAGCCCAAAAAAAATCCCAAACACTGTTGTACACGATTGGATCAAAGTTACACACCAGTGAAAGTAAACGAATATGATACAAAAGGTGCGACACAAAGAAGAAATGCTCACTTTCCACCAATTACATCCATGGTGAATCGCAAGGCCTCTTGCACACTGTCAGGTTGACCCTGGTTGTACCAAGACAAGAGACGATTTAGTGGAACACACACACACACACACACACACACACACACACACACACAAACCGGTCACAGATGAAAAATCTGTGCTTTTCTACCTTGGCCAACTTGATGGCTTCACTCAGTTTGTCCAAGGAGCTCTGCAGATAGGCCAACTGTTGGAAACAATTAAAAAAAGCGTAAAATGAATGTAATAATAATAAAAATAAATAATAATAATAATAATAATAATAATAATAATAATAATAATAATAATAATAATAATAATAATAATAATATATAAATATAGGACCAGGACACTGATGTCAAACACCCACATATCAAAGCATCCAGACAGTAAATGTATAAAAAAACATGCTTCATGTTGAATTGGAACCTACCCGCTCCCCGTACTTCTGCTGCTCCTCGGCCTGTTTCCCCATATGAAGCTGATGGGAGAAAAAATGCATGAGATAAAGGTAGGTGTTCGTAGATGCATACATATATATATATATATCAAACAACCCTACACATAAAACAAAATGCCACCCAGACTTTTTTTATTGGACCCACGTGTGCAATGGAAGCAAAATAGTAGATCTTCATCTGAACCAACTTCTTCCAGTCTTTCTGGATCTTTCCCAGCATGGAGGCCGTCTCCGAGTTCTCCAGAGCCCTGCAGGCCTCTTTGTAGTAATCCACCACCTGTGGCACCACCGAAAGTTGTACTTTAATCCAAGATTGATATATATTATATAATGTGATTCCTGTGTAATGAGAGGACATTGACCTGAGCGCTGATGCGTGCGACAAGGAAACTCTTCCTGTTGTCCAACATGGACTTCTCCAGAAGACACTCCTGAGCTTGGCCCTGGGATGGAGGCACAGATTATTAAGTGTGTGTGTGTGGGGGGGGGGGCTGTGTGTGCGCGTGTGTGTGTCAGAATAACCTACCAGCATAAGGTTGATGTTGAGATTCAGGATCTGGTGGCTCATGTCCACGCTGAAGTTGTGGCTGAAGTGGTCTCTCAGGTAGGAGAAGGCTCCAGCAGAGCATTGGAAGTGTGTGCAGGAAACTTTCATCCCCTGGAAACACAGAGCAGTGGGTCAGTGACTGTGTGAACATCGTCACACATGTTTGTGTTTGGCTTGTGAGTGTATATGCGTCTTACCTCCTCCGACACCCTGTTATCCATAGCTCCCAGCATGGAGTGAAGGGCCCCTGAAGGGAGCATAAAAGGCTTTAATGGGCACCTTCACAATATCCTATAACTGTCTGTTAGATTTCAGCTTTAAATATTATTATCAAGTGAATGCCATCCTTCAAGGTCATTTGTATAGAGTAAGTGTCTTCCAGTTTGAAAATAGAAAAACTGTCTGACTTAACTCACCAAGATTGTAGAGAATGCAGGCTTGCTCATAACTGATGTCATCGTGGGTGACTGTTTTTCCAGAGAAAATTTCAGTCCTGCGCACACATACACACACACAAAAAAAATATGAAGTAAATATTACAGAGGCAACATTAAGATTTAGAGCTGTGAACTCATATTCTTATCCAGAGCAAAGTGCAATGCCAACAAAAAAAAACTCAACCTCAGGAGTGCAGAGAATTGTGTGTTGCATGTGTGTGTGTGTGTGTAGGTGTGTATGTACCATGAGATGGGTACAGCGGCCTCCTGGCCCGGGCCCATGGGTACCCGGCTCTGGAGGTAGTGCAGCTGACCAAAGTACTTCCTCAGGGTGCTGCATCCCTCGAAATCCCTCGTCACATTCACAGCGCTCTGAGAAACACACACAGGCACACACAAACACACACTGTGTTTATTCAGCTGTTCTTCATCACTGCAGCTACACAATCATGACTGTGGTTTCCTACAGTTTCCTTCAGGTGGAAGTTATGCACATGAGCAGCTCTATACTTTTCTTTAAATTATGACTCTGAGGCTGAGATTATTTGAATTATTATGTTTTTAATAATATAACTAATATTATTTCACTGACATGTTGACCTTTGACCTTTTGAAAATAAACTGTTGTAACTTCATCAGTTTTTCCATCAAATTTGTGTACAACTTTGTCAGTTATGGCCCAAATCCAATGGGGGTAACTCGTGAGGCAGCATTTGTGCCAACATTGAAGACATTTTCCTCAAGGCATCATGGGAGATTTATCATGCGACCTACCTGCCGCAGTGTCTCCAATTTCTTCATCTGTTCATTGTAGTTGTCCGGATTCTCTCCATAGTTCTTGAGGATGAACTGAAGAAGAGGTCACAAGAGAGAAAAAGTAGGTCAAAATGGTGCATCAAAATGAATAAAAACAACTTATACTGGAACTATGCCGTTTGATCAGAAGTTTTCTTCTGGGCTTATTGCTCATATATTTTTCGAATGAAATGATGAACGCAGGAAGGTCATGAGTGAAGCACAATGACACGGCAACAATGGCCGACATTGTCAGAAGCCCAATATCAGCTGGTCTGACTTGTAATCTGTGTTAATCAGATAAAATAGCAGATAATTTAGATAAATGATCCTCGGAACAAAACAAGTTTGCCGATAAGGAAATCTACATTATATATTGTATTTAAAAAAATGTTAAAGATGTTAAACTGTCACTGAGTGTAAAAAAAAAACACGTATCAAGGAAGTGTTTCATCGAGACACACGGCATTTTTATAACAAGGTGTTGATGTATGACGGGAAGCAACAGGAGTAAAACCGGTGAGGGCAAAGATCTTTTTTTTTATCTGCTTCAGGAAGGAGCCGGAAAAAATGGATCTCCAATCACATATCAAAGGAGAGAAAAAAAGACAACTTTCAATCAGCTGTTTATTTCTTGAATATTGCACACGAGAAATTGAGAAATGAATTATGTGCGACCATGAGATTTAATATTCAACAATGAGACAGTACATGTGACATTATGGTAGGAATGCACAGCTTTTTTATACTCAATAAAAGTTAACTGTTAACCTTTCGATGATTATTCATTAATCTGGTGAGTCAATGAGCGCAGAATACGGTAATAACTGCAATTAATTAAGAATTTGCGGATTCCAGGTTCCAGATTAGAAGCTGGGTTTTCATGTGGATGAAAGTGAACTCACCTGATGATGTCGCCACACTTTATTCAGACATTTTTTACACGTCATACAGATTATAGTCAAAAAGACATTTGGACGGCTGTAACTTGTTTTTCCATGACACAGTGATGTGTGAACATAATCCAGCCTGGATGACATCTCTGCACGTGACAGTGAGATCAGTGTGTTGATGTCTGACTGGGCCTTTCTCTCTCTCTCTCTCTTTCTGTGTGTGTGTGTGTGTCTCGCCCTCTTTCCTTTGACAACAGTGCTCAGATTATCTTTTAATATATTGTTAGGTTCATCTGGGAGGATTTAGCCTCTGGGTGACGAGCTAACTGTGAACTTCAAGCGTGTAGCTTGTTTGTTTGTTAGCTAGCAGGTGGCTAACGTTAGCAAAAAACAGAAGGCAGTGGTCCGGGTTGTTGTTTTTGTTTTGTTTTTTATTAGAACCGCAACCAACACACGCCTTCTGGATTATCCGACGGACATGGATTCATCTGAACCCCGGTTAACGGCAGCTGGTATTACAGCAGCCGCCGTTTAATTAATCCCCCGGAGCTCACCTGTCTGACGGACGAGCTGAACGGGAACTCCCCTGCCTCCTTCAGGTCCAGCCAGATCATCGGCATGCGGGGCACCGCCTCCATGGCTGACGGCTCTGCGGAGCTCTGTCGGCCGCCTGCGGGTCGCTCACGGTCGTGTGGAGGTTGTGGTTTATTTTATGTTCGCCGAAGGAACTAATAATTTCCTCCAAACAACCGAGTCATGGATGCCATGCACACACACACACACACACACACACACAGACACAACTCCAGGCCGGAAGCTGGAAGCGGACGTGACGTAGGCTGCTACTGCTGCTTCAACCGGCCGAGCGGAACTCCGGGAAACGTAGTTAATCAGACTGGCTGCGTCGTTTTCAACGTGAAAATGAGGATGATTAAAGAATTAAATCATGTTGTTTTTATTTTTAATTTCTTTTAAAAGTCGTAAAATTCACCAATTGTTTTTTACGTTTCCTCATTGACTCACTGATAAGTAAGTTAGTAAGCAGCTGTTTACTTAGATGTTTTAATATTTTTGACCAAATAGATTCTGTTTCTGTTATTCACTATGTATGTGTCAGCAGCTGCTGAACAGCTAGAGGTAAAGAAAAAAAGAAAATAAATCAAAATATTGTAGATTAAGTAAAAGCGAATTTTTATTTAAAAATATACTGTAACATGAATGATTAAACTGTCTGAAAACAGTAAAAAGCTTTAAAAAAAAACTCACAAGAAGCCAACAAAAACCACTTAAATGGCGAATATTTAATACATTATTTTCTTTATTGATGAATCATTTAATTAAAAAATGAGATGAAAGATCAATTGTTTTAAATAATTCATATATATTTTCTCAACATAAAAGCCTACATTAAAAAACACACACATCCTCTGACTTATATTATCATATCTATATATACCATTCATTTATAATTTAGTGCTCACAGGCACACTGTACACCACCAATGCAGATTTATTGAGTTTTCTCCTCTTGGTGCTTTGTGTTGCCACCTGTCTCACTTGCACAAACGCAGATAACAGACCCAAGAGTGGCAGAATTATTCATATTCACACTGGATGTACGAAATCCATCACTTATTTAAAAGTGTACAAAGGAGAGTAGCTACAGTTTTGCATTGAACAGGATGTTCCGCATTAATATCACACACCCATATTTGCATTTTTCAAAAGTGGAGAAATAAGCTCACACCGTTTTCATTTGTCAAGCAACTGTATCCCGTACCACTCGTCCGCATGAATTTTAAAAACCAACCTGCATAAATCTGCTGCTGTGAAGATGATAATTTAGATCTGTAATACTGCAGCGTGTCATCAGCGGTGGATTAGCTGTCGTGTCTCAGATGTACGAGGCAAAAGGGAGGAGACGTCTAATCCTGTGAACTCCTCCATCCTGTAGTTGCTGGGGGAAAAAAAAAAAAGTTATACGAGAAGTTGCTATTAAGCAGTCGACAGTTTGTGTTTACCATAAATCTGACACCGTGTGATCGTTGCATTAGAGGAGACTTAGAGATGACAGGCTGCAGAGCTGTGAAGAGGTTCGAGGCCTAAGTTGGACTTAATGTATCTGCAAAGTGCTTCATGACTCATGCTACAACCACTGACACTGAAATTAACCCGTCTGTCAAAAGATGCAATCTAACTTTATTATTGGGAGGAGAGCCACAAGAACACAGTGAATTTCAGGATACTGTATCTCTATCTGTGCCCCGTCACATATTCATGTTCTGTTTTATATATATATATATATATATATCAATCACAGCAGCTTCTTATTTAATGCCCCTTTGGTATCCATCCACAATCCAGCAGTAATGGGGAGACTTTCTCTTCCTTCTTCAGCCACCATCAGTTAAACGTGGCTGTGTTTGACTCAGCAGCTCCAAAGTGTGATTGCAAATTATATTTCAGCCTTTTTCCTGGGTGGGGAGTTTTTCTGATGAAATGCAATGAACTCATCACTGCAAAGAAGATTGTTGTTTTCATCTTAAGTTAGGAGTGGCTTTGCTTGGATGAAGTGCATTAATACTGGAGCCATAATAAAATGATCATATTGTATCATGTGTTGTGCGATAATGTTGTGTAGAGCGTGACAGAACACAAACCGCTGCCCACATACTTCTACGTCCACACGGTTCATCTTTCTGCCTCGTCACATCTGCCCCTCACCTCCTCCCTTTCATTTTCCTCCCCTCCTCCCTTTCTCACCATCAGGTGGCGCTGTGCTTCTGCGCCGGTCGGGTTTGTTAGGCTTCAGTACCCAAAGATGTGCAGGAGACGACGGCGCCGCACCGACGTCCCACCGAGACACGTCCACAGTTCCAGGGATTCCACTGAGTCCACGAGTCCTGCTACAGGTGGACGGATGGAGGGAGGGGTGGACACGGAGAGAGAGAGAAAAAATGTCAGACAGAGCTGCAGGAAGGGACAAAAAAGGGGGAAACAAAGACACTGGGGGAGACATGAGGAGTCAAATAGACGTAGAGACAAATGGGATGAGAGACAAATAGATGGAGGGATGAGAGAAAGAGATGAAAACATGATGAGGAGGAGAGGATAGAATATGAAGAAGGGCAGGGAGGAGAGTGAAGGGGAGACAAAAGCCTGATGAGGGGTGTGGAGGGCAGATAAGTGTAAAGGGGGGAGGAAAGGGGGAGAAAGGGGGGAGGCATGCAGAGAGGAGTCGAGTCAGGTCAGCTGTGTTTCTGCTGCTGCAAGGTTAATAAACAGGAAGACATAAAAGAGAAATTAAATTAAAAAAAACAACAGCAGAAAATGACCAAGCAGTTTTCCGCCCAGGCAGGTACAAACGAGGAGGAGGAAGAGGAGGAGGATGGATGAAGAGGAGGACACAAGGAGACAGAAAGTAAAAGGGTAATTGAGAGGGAGGAGGGAGGTGGGGAGAGGGGGAGAGGGGCAGGAAAGGCAGACAGAAGAGGGAGTAATGCAGAAAAATAAAAGGAAGAAGAGAAAAGTGTGAGATTGCAGACGGCGATGTGTTTGCCCCCCCCCCCCCCCCCTCGTGATTTCAAAAAATACGTCTCATGTTTTCCAAGTCGGACTCTCGTTGCCATGGTTTCAGTGTCCATGCAGCCGTCTCTCTGTCGAAAAATAAAAGGAAGAAGAGAAAAGTGTGAGATTGCAGACGGCTATGTGTTTGCCCCCCCCCCCCCCCCCCCCTGATTTCAAAAAACCCCCCCCCTCGTGATTTCAAAAAATACGTCTCATGTTTTCCAAGTCGGACTCTCGTTGCCATGGTTTCAGTGTCCATGCAGCCGTCTCTCTGTCAGACGGCCATGTTGCAAACACGCCTGCATTTAGACTCCATTTCACACCAAACCCACGTCTTACAGGAAAAAAAGGTACAGATAAATACGTATATATAGAGAGAGAGAATAATAAAAAAACACAAAAAAATGTTGAAGGATCATGTAATCCCAAAAATGGGATTATGGAAAAGGCCTTTGAGCTGGAGGACTTACGCAACGGAGGTGGGCCTGGGCCCTTCGGAGGCGTGAACGTTGGAGGTTCTGGTTAGAAAACTCCGGGGTCACCGACACCAATTTGTGAAAAGGATTTATCAGTGGTAAAACAAAAATAAATAAATAGGAAAACAGGTTCATATTTTGTTATGTTTTTTGTTTATAAAAGGGGACATAAAGCTGCACCTAAAACCTTCCGATAAAATAAAAAACATTAGGACGCCGGGTTCTGTCCTGATGGAGGACACCACCGCTCACTGCCAACGACAACATCAAGCTGCGCAAAAAATAAACCATCAGTGGATAAACAATAAAAGACAGGCAGAGATTTAAATCTCAGACCGTCGAGGCCATTACGTTTTATCCACCATTAACCACACGATTACGTTTGGTGAGAAAATGGAAACTGTCGGTGAAATGATGCTCACAGCGCAGAGCAGATCAATCTGAGATAGAGAATTCTGTCGAGCTGTGTCTCTTTTTAAATGATATCAGCTGCTGGATGTTGATGCTTTTTACACTTGTCATTTATGGAGTGATATCCACTAAAAACACTCATTCCAAATGTCAAAGTATCGTAGTCTCATTTAAAAATGAGAGACAGGCCTTAAATTATAGGGACTTTCCCGTCACCAAATGACAAAGTTAGAGATTAGTTCATTAAAATAATAAATACGCATTCAGCTCATTTTAAATATCTGAAACTCCCTTTTTTGTGTAACATTTGATTTTTTTTTTAGAGCCTCATAATGTCGCAGAGTTTCTCGTCTGCTGTTATCGAACAATAAAAGCCCCCTGTCATCTTCAGGATGGAAGCCGTGGCCGCAGAGTCGGGGGAGACAAGCACTCAGCGTTGCGGTGGGCGACGGTGGGCAAGAAGGTCATCGCCATAGCAACGGAACCATCGGCCAGCAAACCCTGGGCCAGGAGTCCGTCGTCAGCCTGCAGGGGAAGCACAGTGAGTGGGATCTGCACTCCCGAATCACAAGCCGCGCTCAGACGTCATAACAACTGCACATACAGTATGTTGGATAAAAGAGGAAAATATGCCAACTAGCAGCCTGATGGACTCACTTAGTAAAAAAAATATAAAAAAATTGTTAAATTTAATGAGAATCTCTCAGAGATGGTTCCCCACTGCTACTCCATCCAACCTGGAGGTGACATTGCAATTTGCATTCACTAGGCTGCAGAGATCAAACATGTTTTTTTTTTTTTTGAAGCCCCAGAACGAATCCTGAACACACACCGAGTGAGATCAAATGACTTAAATTAAATGGATTCTGGTGAGATGAGAGAAAATCTTCGAGGGAGGATTAAAAAGTTCAAAAATGAGAGAAGGACCATTTTGGAACTCACGTCTCCAAGATTAAAAAAAGAAGAAACGTAAAACCAAGTTATTTGGCACCTTGGAAGAAGAAGACAAATTTAATTCCACGCAATCGTAAGAATAAGAAATGAAAAAGAAAACAGCTGCAAAGAATAAAGGAGCTGGCAGATACTGTTAAATTTAAGTGGGGGGGGGGGAATCTGAGGGTTAGTGAGAATGAAACATAAATCTAACCGAGACAAAACAAAAAACACAATCAGTGGAGAAATACCTGAGAATGCTGAAAATAACCGCTACATTGCTGTGTCTTTATGGTGGGAAAATAAGAAGTGGCAGGAAAAGCTGAATCTAATCCATTTATAGCAAGAGGAACAAAAACAATGGCCTCAATTGACTAGATTTACATGAATCTCATGCAGAAAAAAAATAAAAATCACAGGCGTGTATAACAACAGCGATTTGGGTGGGAATTGCTCCGGCAGCGGATCTGGAGAAACCGGACCGGATTTTGGGCAAAAGTCGGATGAATGGCACATTGACTTTGGGCAGATAACACATTATTACATGACAGTAGAATGAAATTGAACGTAAATATAAATAGACACAATTTAGGACCCCATGCAGCCAGTGTATCGACTCTGAGTGCATTTTTCTAGTTTGTGAATATAAAATGTGGAGCACTTCCTGCTCTCTTATCCGGGGTGACCCACACCGGGCTGATAAGCAGCTCGAGGACACTGGAGCACAAAGCGTGGCGGGGGATGGACGCACCTTATCTTGGCCGGGAATCGAACCCGTGACCTTTATATGTTTTGCGGAGACTCCTCTTTTACCGCTTGTCATCCATCCTCCATTATCTTTTACGGGAAAAAAAGGGAAAAAGAAAATTTACATTTATTTGTTTCAAGGCTTAAGTGACAGTTTAAGCGCCTTGTTTATAGATAGAAGGCAAATCTAACCTTTAAATGTGGACAACCGCATTCAAAAATAACAGGTTGGAGGATTCAGAGCCAGGAATCATTTGGTTAAATGTCTCAGACATAGGAATGTTTGTCTTCCTTCTTCATTTCACATTCATCTCTCACAAAACGGAATCTGTCAGAAGGTATTTGTTCAGACATTCGTATTCAGAGGGTTGTTTTTCCAATTGGTTTTAAAGGTAAATCCTTAAAGAGAAATAAAAAAAAAAAGTTTTCTATAAACTTCTAAGAGGGATTGAGTATTATATCTGCAGGGACATTTTTCATAGATATTATACATAAAAAAAAAAGCAATAATCATCTGAATGGATTCACTTTTGGATCAAGCCAGTCTGCCTGTTTTTTCCTGTTTATACTAACCAACGCTAACTTCCTTAATTCATTCATTTGCATATATGAGAGAGGTAATTGGACTCAACTCACTATTGAAAGGAAAGAACCAAAAAAAGCACAATAACCAAAATGTCAAACTTTTCCTTCCATTATGTCTATCTGCAGCCTGTGGTCGCCATGGTTACGCACCGTGGTAAGAAAAAAAACAAAAAAACAAACATTTCCCTCTGATTTATGTTCCTAAAAAGAAAAAAACTTGAAATGTGGGCAGAGAACGTTTGATGTGATATATTCCTGAACAGAGGACGGAGGCAGATTGTGGCTGACACAGATCACATGGCCTCTGCTCAGTCCTCCACACACACACACACTCGCATCACTCATCTCATATTTTAGTCTTAAAAGCTCCTCAGGGTCTGTGTATGATGTGAAAGCTGAATTATGTGCACTCACAGAGCCTGAAGTCACCTGGCAGGACCCCTCAGGCCGTCCCCACGGAGACCGGGAGCTGTCCGGACCCCGGGGGGGGGCCTCCAAACCAGCTGCAACATCACAAGAATCGCCATCAGTTTCGTTCTGGTATCATTTTAAATCCTGGTTTTATTTTATTTTTTTTAGCACACATCATAAAAAAGAAAGACTTACTAAGATATTCCTGGTCCAGAGTCCAATACAAACTGTAATTATTTTCCGGTTTGAATGTGAAATTATATCAAAATATCTCATTATAAACATTGCCATCAGTCTATATTAATTCAAAAAAAAGTCTTCAATTAAGATGTGCATTTTTCTGCAGTATTTACATAAAGCATCACTACGGACTATTAATGCCTTTATTTTCATTTTTTTTTAATGCAATGCAGACTCACCCACTGGGTTGAGTGATCCCAAGACGAGTGGAATCTGCTCCTGAGAATCAAACTGAGATTTACAGCTTAAAAGTTTGCATCATGATATTCTTGAGTTTGTGCACGTCTGAAGGCATTTTTTTTTTTTTACCATAGCGCGTACACTACAGCTTAATCTGTCCATTCTACTGTGTTCAATACAATAAGCAAAGATTTAATAAATGACCTAAACTTTTCAGTGTCACATTTGCTTCTGATCAACGATTTTGCACCATTCTTTGTCTTCTGCACCTTCACTTAATGATGAATTGTGTATTTAATTGTGTGTCTGAGAGGCTCAGGTGAAGCCTGACACCATCCGTCAGTGAGATATGCGGCAGACTATTGCAAACGCCACCGGGGAGGACAAAAGAGAATCCCTGGCAAAAAAATCAATTATGCAACATCAGCGCTCCCTCGTTTGCGTCGTCCTGCCACCGCGTCTCACATTCACGGAGGAACGGTCCCATTCCAACATGTTCAGAGACCATTAAATTAACCAGGGGGCTGAATAGGGAGCCGGGGCTTCTGGGAAAAGGGAATGAATTCAACGCGCAGCATCTGTGTGCGCGCACAAGAGAGAAATGAAAAATAATTCAATTATGAGAAGCCTTTTTTTTTTTCTTTATTATGAGTCACGTTGCACGAAGCATGACGGCGATATTGAACCAGGATGTTTAACGTTCACCGTGGCTGTGTCAGGGCACGTTGGGATTGGATAATAATCTTTGTTTAATGAGATTTCAGGGTCAGAGAACGATTGTTTACACATCAAAAGATGTATATTTTTTGAGGTGTCAATCAAAACGACCAGGAGCTCACAGCAGCTCCTTGACACTGGAGGAAATTGGATTTTTGGACAAACAGGCAAAAAAATAAAATCTATTTTTCTTCTTTTTGGTTTCAGAATAAGGTCTGTGAGCAGCTCTCTCTGTTTTTCAGATGCTAAATATTCATGATTTTCCTCGTGTGCGCTTTCCACATCCCAGCAGCTTGTGTTCACCGCTCACGGCAGCTTGTGGAGCAAACTGCTAACAGCGTGCATTGTGGGTAAGGCAGGGTTAGTGTGGGGGAACACCGGGGTGCATGTTTAATTCTGCTCTCACACTGAAGCTGTGAGAGCAGAATTTAGCTTGCATCAGTAGTTTGACTTTTTTTTTTTTTTTTAATCCAAATGAGTAAACATAAAATGTATCAGAAGAAGCTTCACGGCTTCTTCTGATACATGATCATCCAAAAAAAAACAAAAAAACCTTCACCTTCCACCTCAGTGGGATCAACGCTCATTTCAAATCCAGAAAAAACATTTGAATATATAAGCAGGATTATTAGGTAACGCCCCACAAAAGAGGCACATATAGGTCAATCTATCCAGGTTCAGTGTGAGGAATGATGCGTGTGCCGATCAACATATTCAGTGTTGATCGGCACACGCATGCAAACACGTCAGAGAAAGGATTGTTATTCTGCCTGGAGTCCTGGAGGGCCTCAGCTGAAAGAGCAGACGCTGCCTGGGGCCTGTGTGTGCGTGTGCGGGTGCGGGTGCGGGTGTCTGGGTCCATAGAAAACCAATCGAGACACCTGCTGGCTGCCAGCCGCTGATAAAACGGTTAAAGAACGCGTCGGGCCTCCGGCTGCGGCTGTCGCCTTGAAAAGGGCAGAAAAATGCATTTCCCCTATTTATTTCCATTTTATTTGATTTCAATTGTTTTTTTTTCTATGCTTAATAGCTGCCGCCTTTATCGTGCGCTGAATAACCCCTAATTAAATAAAAGACATAGATAAAAAAAAATGTGGCACTGTGATCATTTTTTATTACAAAACGGTGGCTTCAGGCGCAGAACAGATTAAAAAGGAAAGACAGGAAGTCGCTGTAACATCAGGATTAAAGCACTTCACCATTTACCATGCACGGAGGGGAGACTCTGCAGGAAACGCATGCGGGAGGGGAAAAAAAAAGAAAAAAAGACACACATCACCTCAGCACAAGGTCGCAACGTTGGCGGTAGGAAGGAGAAGGCCACGGATCACAAGAACATCGCGCGTGGTCGAAAGGGTCGGCGTTGACTTCCTGTCTGGGCAGGAACTCGTTTTTTTCTTTTCCTCTAATCTTCTTTACAGCGAGTTGTAGGACATCTCCGTGACGTTCAAAGACACCGTCGCATTTCCCGTGTCATCTATGATACTGTAAACAATCTACACTATAAGGCGCACAGTTGAAAAAGTTGCCCAACAAAAGAGCCACGCGACAATCGGATTTCGTAAAGGGTTGGACGCGAGGACGCGCTCCTCGCCATCAACTCTCTGCAGACCTGGCATACCAACTGTCAATATACCAACCGCAGGCAGTGAAATGCTGTTTGAGTTTCTTTAAATGGGCACGACACACAAAAAAAAACAAATGAAAATACAGCTAAAAATTGCAACCCACTTCCTTTCTTGTTTCCTAAAATCTGTTTTTTTTTTTTGTTTTTTTTCCTCTCTTCATATGAGGCACACGGCACAGCACGGTTAACGTTTTTTTTCAACACCTCTTTTGGTTTCTGACATCTACAAAGGTGGACACTGAACGTCCCTGCGACAAAGAACGAGTTGTATTTTAAATCGCGCACACACACGCGCAAACGCACAACAGCTAAAGTTATCCAGCGTCCGCATCTCACGTTTAAAGGGAAAACTTTTTCCTGCGCCGCTCGTGATGATTGAACCTGCTTATACCAGACGTGTTCATAGTTTTACCAAAAATATCGAGAAGGTCACAACCACCACAGAAGATCTTACGAAGACATAAGGCATGAAATTCCTCATCAGTCGTATAAAGTCGTATTTTTTGGGGGGGACCGTTCGCGTTTGTCCACAACTTATGCTAAAGACCTCAACCGATGCTTTTTTTTTTTTTCTGTAACTATTTCAAACACTGATTGTCTACATTATCAATAGAAATCTAAGGACGTAAACGTGATTGGATGTAAACACTATTTTATCTCAGAGGAAACCCTCGACCCTGTGCGAGATGGTTCCACGAGGAAGGAGGAAAATCCACCAGAGTGGGACGAACCTCGCGCCGAGAGTGTCGCGGTGGTTCGGTGAATAATTTTCGTAGCATAGTTCTGGTTGTCTTGTTGCAGTTGAACTTTTGGAGGATTTGGCAGGGAGGAGCTGTTGGACTCATTTTCAAATCTCAAGTCCCAACATTCAGATCTTCAAAAAAAAAAAAAAAAAAACTGCGTTCCTGGTGAATCAGCAGTCATCTTTTTTTCTCCTTTAGGGGGCGCCAAAGTGTGCTCTTAAATCGATGGTAGGGAATTTTTCTTTTTTTCTTCCTTCTCCGCAAACGCGCTCAGACGATGCGGTAGTCGAAGGTGTCCTTCTCGTTGTGGTCGGTCCAGTTGGATGAGGGCATGCTGCGGTACGGGTCCAGCAGAATGCGGAAGCAGCGCACGATGAGCAGCGCCAGGAAGATGAAGAGCAGCAGCACGAAGACGAAGGCGGCCTTCTGCTCCAGCGTCAGGTAGGAAGGCACGTGATGGCCGGCGCCGCCGCCCGAGGACGACAGCGTGCTGCTGAACAGGCCCTCGGCCATCCTGGGCACGTCCATGCTGGACCGGCGCGGCTCCAGCTCTTTCGTCGGTTAGTGAAAAGCTTGGGGGTGAAGGGGTTGGACGATGCCGGTGGATCTACGACCTGGGTGGGGGACAAAATCCAAAGAGACGGAATCATACGTCGCGTCGGCCTCTGGATGGAGCGTAGAGTCGGGATACGAGAAATAAAAGGAAATTGGACAACTGAAAAAAAAACAAAAGACTCTCAGATGAGTTTTATTTTTAGATCTCAGAGCGGAACTGTGAGTAAAGAGAAACGTCCAGGGACTATTTCTGGCCTGGACTTTTTTTTTTTTTTTTGGCGGTCTCTCGGGGTCTGAATTCGCACTCTGGAGCTTTATTTGTACGACGACAGTGATTGGAAACAACTCTTGGCTTGGTTTAACTGTTCTGGAATTACCAAGCCTGTCCCTAATGAGTTTTAAAGATTGTCATGCATGAGGAGGACCGGGGTTCTCATGAATACAAATGGCGAGAGGGCCTGGATTAATAACCAGCCTGAGAATGGAAGGAACAAAAAGCTCCAGATTTACAGGGAGGCGACCGCTTGGTGTTCATTTAGCTGAAAATGAGTTATTTTGGGAGAAACACTCAAGCCAGAGATTCTTGCCCAGATAGACATTAGGGGGAACTAACATTTCCAATAACCGAGCTAGGTTTGCAACGAACCCGGAGATGAGATGCCTCAAAGCTTGATGACAAAGAAAATTGAAATAAAGCTGAGTGAGTTTTAACACACAATTCATTAGAGATAAAGAAAGCGCCAAAAATATTGAACTTGAAAATGACATTTTTAGCCAAATGATTATATATTATATTATTTTTCCAAGTCAAACTCTAATTCTCATTTCACTGGACACCTGCTTTATCGGCCAAACCCTTTCCTTGGATGGTCCATATTCCAAAATGAATACATTGTATTTTAGATATTGCACATCTTTCTTCTTGTCCAAAAAATTGACAACAAGTCATTTGTTGACGTAGAAAATGTGTCTGTGTGTAGCTTAAGCCTGTTGTCTTTTGTTTACTCTACGTGCCAACTGTTAAAACCATTATAATGAGTCACAGTGGTTTCACTGGGTGAGTGATGTTCCTTCATTACCATTACCATTACACACACACACACACACACACACACTTTGCAGGATTTATACTAATACGCACGCCGTACTGAACGCTTCCATAAATACTAACTCCAGCTCCAGATGTGTATTAATGTGCCTTCCTCTAACAAATGCAGCAATTATCCCATTTTCCGTTTGTTTAAAACAAAAAAAAAACTGTGCTGACCAGCTGTTTAAAGTAATTACTGACTCCAAAGTTGGGGATAAACGAGGTTTGGGTTTAAAACCCTAAACAGTCCGGGAGAGTGAGAAACGTACGCAGTGTGGATTTAACCCGGTGAGTGAATAAGGCTTATCCTTTAATCCAGCAGACACACACAGACACACAGGAAGCTCAGAGAACACTCAAAGAGTCAGAAAGAGGAAGTTGACAGTTTTGTTTTCCTGCCCCAGGGTGTCCTGGCAGGTTAATCCATAATGAAACAGCCTTGCTCCTTTGTTGTGTGGTGTTGTGTGGTGTTGTGTTTTCACCGCATCGCACAACCTGGAACTGCTCATACATGCAGACTCCACTACACCGCAAAATCCTGAGGAAATTTGGATTAAGATTAAGATGACAGCAGGTCAGGATGTTCATCTCTTTAACTTATGGGAAAAAAATAAAAAATAAAACAACAGCAGATTGCCGCTCTCTTTGGGGAAAAAAAACGAGAAAAAAAGAAATAAGATGCTTTCTCTGATTTAAATTCATCAGCCAACACACAGCCGGCAGGACTCTGCACTATTTGATGTGGTTTCTCCTGCTGAGAAAATGATTACCGAGTGTTTGCTGAAAAATCGCACTGCGTGAATTTGTCTTTTCATTCCACCACAGGAGCTTCACTCGGAGAGACGCTTTTATATTAAATCCTACATGCTATAGCTCTTATATATCTTATATCTTCGTTTTTATAGGGGGCAGATTTCCGTTTGGAATGTTTGGACTATGGCTCCTGTAACTTATCTAACTCAGATATGTACATGCCCTTTTCCACCTCTTGTTTCATCAGATTTTTTAAAGGTTTGAAACAGTCATAAAGTAATTCAAATGAAAAGCTGAAGGAAAGTCTGAGAAAAGCATATTGTGCGGCATAAACATCTATTTTTCATATTTTCCTGTTCTTCTCAAGCCCCTCTCAGATTCTACGGCAGATTGCTTAAAATATAAATAAAAATGAGTGAGCAGGAAATCTGTGTGGTAAATGCATCAGGTCAAAACTGAACCAGTTTCACTCCCAAAAGTGTGAGAAATACACATTTTACAAAAATTGTAACACAAAAAACTAGGCTGTGAGAGAGCAGCTCTGATTTTACTGGTACGCTGAATAACTTTATGCAAAAAATGGACCCCACCCACTCATTTTTCAGATCATCATCAAATGCCTCCGAGAACCCCGAGGCACCTTTTTGTTTTTTCTTTCCGGGGCTGTGTCCTTCAGTTACGCTTCTGTGAGCGTGAAGAGCCGTCACACACCCTGACAGTCACCTGGGAGCCAGGCTGGATGTGAGGCGAGACACATGACGGGAAATTTTTCTGTCCCTGTGTAATCCATCACACTTGAAACTATTAAAAATGATGTTTGGCAGCAGGTTCCTTCCCCCGCGTGGTGGAAAAGAAAGAAAAAAGAAAGACAGGGAACAGGAGCTCGTCCTCCACTGACACACTGAGGTTACAGGGTGTTACCACTTTGGGCCAGAAGCCGCTCTGCCATTTGTGAGCAGGCTATATCATTCACATTCAAAGACGCACCACATTTACATGAGTTGTGTGACTGTAGGAGCTCAGACTTTAAAGCTTTTCATGACACTCACATCTGAAAATGTAATCCTCCTCCAAACAACTTTAGAAAGAGACTCCTCCTCCACTCTTGGAAAAGAATAAAATAAAATGTGATCAGTTTCTGTGCTTTTTGAACAATTACTGCTCTGGCAGTGAACTGTAATGTCTGGGTCGACAGGACTACCAAGGAAAAATGCTTTTAGAATGGGAATTACAGTTAGTTATTTTAGTCCGACTGTGCAAGTACACGGAATCACGGTTGCCGTGGTGACAGGAGATGAAACAGTGAAAAGCGCAGAGAACATATCTGACAAGGAAATGGAGCCAAATATAGAAACGTAGAAAATCCTGTTTGAAAGTTGACACCTGTTTGTGTGTGTGAGCGAGATAAATCATTGGAGTGTATTTTTTTTCAGCCTTTCCTAACACACAATATTATTATATGATTGTAATACGCGGTTCATGAGTTGTACAATGTGCAAATATAACTTCATGCAACAATTTCAGTTTTAGAATTGACTGAATAATAGGTGTATAATCTGTAAACATGTAAATGTTGCATGAAGACTAGTATATATATTCCGTTTTTTTTTTATGCTTCTTATTTTTCAGATCTGTCTTTAGCCTCAGAGCAATTATGCCCCTCACACGCACATTTAAATGACAACCACCTGAAATGAAAAACAACAATTGAAATATCTCTATAAAAGTTCAAACCTGCTATTTCCTTTCTAGATATTTCATGAATCAGTGCGTGTATTAAATTATAATATAACAACCACATGCATCTATCTCATGAAAATGAAACCAAACGTGGTTTTGGAAGAAAAAAATGTATTATTAAAAAAAGACAGAATCACTACTTCAGGTAAGAATGCGTCTCCATCCTGGCTTTCACGCGCATCAAATGTACAAACGCTCATACGTGGCGTTACAATGAAACCATCTGGATTATTCTCCGTGATCAATAATAATAATAATAATAATAAAAAAAGACACGACCGCAGTTCATCAATAATCCGATCCAGCCGGACACGACGCGCCGCCATGAAAACGTGCATTCTACATGTGTTTTACCTGCGTGTGCACGTGGACACACAAACACAGGGGATGAAATAATCCGGTCTGACCTGTAATCCCGGGGGTCCTCGGGGGTCTCCTCCCTCAGCGGTGGGTCTCCATCCCGGCGGACGATGGGACTCTCGTGGATCCGCGGTGTGGGTGCCTCCGCTGCCCGTGTCGGTGTGAGAGAGAGAGAGACTGGGACGTGGAAAGTGGAAGTGGTACCCCGTCGCTACTGGCAACCTGTTGCCATAGCAATCCTCCAGGTAGCGCTATATATACTGCGCGCGCGGAGGACAAGGTGTGGTCCTCCCGTGTGTGTGTGTGTGTGTGTGTTTCAGCAGCAGGAGTTCGATCCGAGAACCACATGCAACACAAAGGAGACAAAAAAAATAATGTTAGACACAATAAAAATAAATAAATGTGGAAAATGATATTGAGTGGAGGTCAAAGGTGACTATTGGTAGAGACGTGTGAAAACATGTTAAATCATGGTATAGCAAAGCCTCATGTTATATTGATTATTATGAATATATAATGTTTGAATGGTAAAATGCCAGCATAACAATTTAACACACACACACAAGGATGAATGCATTTGAATGCGTTTGGATTTTTTTTTTTAATTCTCACTCTGAATTACAGATATAAGATTTAGGTGTGATGAGTTTATTCATAAGCAGAAATAAATACTGTATATCCCTTTTTTTTTTTTTTTCTTCCTGCCATTTTTCTTTTTTTTTCCTGACAAGTTTTAAAGTTTTTTCAGCCGTTTCCACGGAGACGGGCTGAATCCCCCCCCCCCCGGACCACGGAGGGGTCACAGTGACTCTGCAGAGGGGAGATGTGAGGTTGTAAAATGTCTTGAAATCAACTGAGCAACAATCCATCTGCAGCACAGCGCCTCCACCGTGTGGATCTGAGGGAGGACTGCAGCTGCTGGATTATCACTCGTCGTCGTCGTCGTCATCATCATCATCATCATCATCATCTCAGATTATCATCTCCTGCCTCACACAGGTGGTATTAACAGGGTTATTATAGGAATCTGTTTAAAGGGTTTTAAGGCTTAAAAAGCCTCAGCAATCTCTTTGGAGGCTCAAAGCCCAGACACATTAAGACGTTAAGTTCAAGCCTTAAAGATATATATTAAATATATAATTAGAACGTGAGTGAAGGACAGTGATACCATTGTCACACAGTTCAACGCAAGAGGTGCATTCATTAATATCACTATACTCATTTAAACAGTTCATCTGGGAATATTTTACATTCAAAACTATGCAAAACGAATCTAACAGGTTGATGGTACCAGTTCCATCTTCATTTTTCAGATGTCATTGTAAGATAATAGTGGCATTCATCTTTCTAAACCAAAATCAATGATTACTGATGAGCTTGGAGGAGTACAATTGAGAAAATTGACCTTTAACCCATATTTCTCCGTTTCAATAAATAAACAACATTTGAACATTTCTTAAAATAACAGAAAACACAGACTGTGTGAAAGTGAAATTAAAAACTCGTGTAACCCTCCTCATGTGATGAGATGGGTTCTTTCATAGCCATATATGATCATATTGTATATAATTATTTATATTATTATATAAATACATTTTACAATATAAAACGTTAGACAAACTCAACTTCAGAGTTTTTTGCCGTTTGATAAACTTTAAAAATTCTAATAATTCCTGATCCGATTTCTGCAGCTTCGTCAACAAACAAGAGACAACACCAAAAGGTATTTGAGTGCAAAAAAAAAAACTAAACACTGTACACAACGTGTTTATGGAAGGCTGGGAGGGGGGGAGATGCCGATTGGACGGGAGGGGACAGCGGAGGAGTCTGATTGGCTGCTGCTGCAGCGGCGTCAGTCTCTCAGCTCGTCTCTGGCTGCAGAGGACGGAGATGAGAGAAAAGTGAGAGTCGACTAAAGCAACAGTTTGACTGCACTGAATATTTTATATTTATATATGTATGTATAGATCTGCAGAGACTCTCACACTCTTGTGGAATCTATTTCCTGCACAGACTCTTCTTCACTTTTAGAGTCTGTTAAGCATTTAGCACTTCCCTCCCAGATTGATTTAATCTGCAGCTCCCAGTGCATGCTGGGATTCAACACAGTCAATAATTTGTCCAAAATCTCTGCTCACTGCATTTGACATAACAGTTCAAATCATCCTGGCCAGTGTTAATGGGACGGAGATAAAACTGTCAGAGCGCAGACTTGCTGTGATGAGTGGATTTTCTATTTATTTCAAATATATAAACTTGCGATTGTCTGTGTTCAAATTCAACATCTACTAATGGAGCAGATTATAAATCTGGGTGTCAGTCAGAGAATAAGATGTTACTGCATGATTACCTGTTTAACACAAACAGACTACACTCCCCTGCGCTGATTTATCTCGACAAATAAACAAATCAACGCTCCACGATTTCCAGTGACGAGTCGAATTTGGTGGATTCTGGTCTCTGAGGTCCAGCAGGGTGAAAAGATCCTCTGCAGAGATACTCTGACCTTGTGAAGATTACTGTCTCCTTTGGCTGGAATTCAGCTTTTTTTTTTTTTTATGATTCCGACAAACCAGAGCGTGTGAGAGGAGAGCGAGTTTTCCACCTCTGAAACCAAGGTGAACCGTGATAGGGGGGCCACGGACGCTAATTTATATGAACTGTCATGTTACTGCTCTCAAAGGAGGAGCTTTTAAAGGCATATCAAATACACGTTTTAAAGTGGAGCTGCTGAGAGGTCATTTGTATTTGTCATAAATAAATACATTTAAAAAAAAAGAGAGATCCCGGCAAAAAAAAGAAGATAAGGATGAGAATAAAATGTATACCATGGAACATTATTATTAAAACCCTCAGTGATTAGATTATTACAAACTATGTGTAAAATGTATAATCCAGTTTTACAAATCTCAAAAAACTTCTGCTTTGCTAAATTATAATTATGTTAAATATATATATATATACTGTATACAGATAATTATAGTCATTCAAGGGTTTTAATCCAGTGCTGCTCACACCTTCACCCCCAGCGGACACCACTGTGTGGTTTTTAACCGCAAGCACAACATTGGCATCAGAAGACTGACAACACAGCTGTAACCCAAAAGCGCGCACACACACACACGCACACGCACGCACGCACACACACGCACGCACACGCACACACACACGTGTTGCCAAAACCCCCGGCAGCTTCGCGGTGTGATGCCAGCGACTTGGCAGCCGCTCATCACCACTCCATAAATCTCAGCAGCTCACTTCTGCTTTTATTTTGTAAATCCTCTCTGGCTTGTGTTACGACGCCCGTGAACCAACGCTAGAAATCCATTATGGATACAGGCAGTGAACCTCCCTGGCTGGGATGACTCATGTTGACCCAGAACACGCAGATAGCTGAAATGTATCTTTGCCAGAAAAAAAAAATATATATATCTATATATAAATATAGATATATTTGGTGATTTCAGCTCTTTATCTCAACCTGCAGCTAAAAGCGCAATTATGGGCTTTTGGATCTAACAGGGAACATACACAGTCTGACAAAAAACCACTAAATTCACTATCTGAGTCTAGACCTAAATGGAAACAACGCAAAGGTGCTTTTGAGAACATTCACTTGGAACGAGGGAGTGAGGACAGAAGCTTGTTATTAGAGCTTTTGGTTTGTAGAGGAAACGGATGCAAAACTGCAGAACCAGGGAAACAGTCGACAGACTAAAAGCTTTTTATTTTTTTTTATAAAAACAACAACACCAGGTTGTAGGAGAGAGTTTACCTGGAGGGCAGGTGACACAGGAAGCTCCGACCTCCGTGACCTCAGGGCTGAAAACTGGCTCCTACTGAAGGCCGGACCAGAAGGGAGACCTGAAGGTGAGGACAGAGAAAGAGAGAGAGAGAGAGAGAGAAAGAGGTGAACAGATGTTCTCAGAGAAATGTATCTGATGTCTGATGCCTGAAAACTGAAAAAAACAAAAAAAAACAGGAGCGAGGTCAGAATTTATTGTGGCGCAGGACGAGGATTTCAGATCCACGCTCACACTAAGCGACGGATTTAGACGGGAGAGTCGAAGTCACGTTTGGGGTCAGGGAGGAAAAAATGATTTACGTCTCACCTCAGGCACAAGGAAAAATCAAAAAAAGACTGAGAGGCGGGTTCAGGTTCACAGGGAAAAATACATTCAGGAACAGGAGGTGAGACGGTGTTTGGCTAATTCAGGAAAAAAAAGCAAAAAGAATAATAATAATTTCAGGTTATGGGAAAAGCTGAAGTTGAAAGTTGAAAAAAAAATGTTCTCCTTGATTTACTTTATTCATCCTGACAGGTTCGTCTCATGTTATGCGTAAACGCTCATTTGCCAGAGACTAGCTACTAGTGACTTCATCAATCCACTGTATTTTTTTTTTTACACAATGAAAAAAAAACAAAGGGGTTTCACTAAATGTGAAACAGAGGCAGCGAAGGCTTAATAATGATGTTTCCAGAGAAAAGAAAAGTTCATCGGACCACATCACTAATCTTCCCATAAAAAAAGAAACTTTATATAACCAAATATTTGTTTTTAAAGAGCGACACATGCAGACACGCACATCTCAAATTACATTTCCAATGAGGCGGCAGTGTGAGAAAAAAATAAAAATAAAATAAAGTCTGCCACACGCCAAACTTTCCGTGATGCTGAAGTTTCCTCTCAGGCACTAAAATCTCCTTTCAGGGCCTTATTGATTTCCTCCCTCCTCCCCTTTTTCTCTCTCACCGGTGGGCTACTTTGCTCTGACACCTCGTCTCCCACGGCAACTCGTCTCCATCGCTACTGTATGAACTGGGTGGCTCAACCTCCCGCGGCATTAATTAATGGCTTTGTGCTTCCTCAGACTCGTCCGCTCCCTCAGACTAATTGCTGGCAGAAGCTTTTCTCCTGCTAATCCAATTTGGAGCCCCTGAATATTTTCCAGGAGAGTCTCGGGCTCTCTGGAACCTGCAGGCTCAGTGTCTGCGCTGTGGCTACTTCATTTATCACATCTTTACTGGGGGGTGGGGGGGGGCTACTAGAGATAAAAAAAATAAAAATAAATAGAGATACTGGGGGGTGGGGGGGGGGCTACTAGAGATAAAAAAAAAAAAAAAATAGAGATATAAAAATAAATAAGCAAATAATAATAATAACATATATAATAATAATAACAATAATAATAATAATAATAATAATAATAATAATAATAATACTAATACTAATACTAATACTAATACTAATACTAATAATAATAATAATAATAATAATAATAATACAGTGTCTTTCTAGGTACCTAAGGTTGCATTAAAAAAGTCAGGAAAGCTAAACAATGTACTAAAAGACAAACAATAACATAAAATCATAACAGAAATATGCTTATTGCTATAAATAGTGAAAATGCATCATAGTGATGACAGTTCATGCCAGGTAATAAACTCAAGACAAAGTCCACTACCACACTCTGAAAACGCACCCAGGTTTACCACCCATATAAAAATAATGATCAAATAAATAACACAACGCAACAGCAAGTAACACAAACCAGAATTTGAGCCTAACTGAGGAAAATGCAGCAGCAGTGTGCGATCACACGGTGTCAGTGTGTAGCCATGAATCCTCCTCCAGCGTGTCTCTCACATACACAAACGGACACACAAACGGACACATGTGAGGAGTCAAGATTTTTTGGACCAGAGTCAAAAGTACAAAACAGATGCCACAGTGTGCGGCGATTTATTGTCAATCCGGTGTGACACGCGTTTCATTTCCTAAAGTGGCTGTCTGTCTGGAGGAATTTTGTTTTGTGCGGTTCACCTTCACCATAATGCAGAAAAACAACACAAACACACACCGTTAATAAGGTTAATTCAGGTGACTTTTTCCAACAGTGACGTGGTGGCATGAAAAGAAAATCTGCAATTAACAGATACTTCACTTTACTTTGATGAATCTCAAATTGCACTTTTAATTGACATGTTTTTATGCCGATAAGTTTTCCCTTCAGCAGATGAACACTTCATTATAAAGTTGCTCAACAAACATATTAATAATCATTTACACATGAAGAGCTTGCACTCAGGCTCCTGCCCGTCTGTGGTGCGAATGCAAATGAATAAAGTTAATTATGAGCAGCTAATGTTAAATATTCAAACAATTATTATTATTTTTTTTAACCGCAGCTCTGGCATTGTTCATTTATATACATAAAAAAAGGGATTTAACCTCACATATCTGAGACTCAAACAGGTACAATGAAACAAAATGTATTTGAACATTTGGAATCAGTAGAAAGTGCACAGGTGCAAAAAAATCTTATTTTAGCTCTAGTTTGGTCTCAACCACCTCCCGAGAAAAAAATATCTGTATATATTTGATTGTTCCAGCAGAGAACAGTTTACCACTGAGCTGAAATGTTGAAAGCGTTCACACATAGGCAGAAATGAATGATATGACTTCATCTGTGACCGTGAGCACATGACGTGAACTCACCAACACGCCTCCATAAAGCAAAGCGTGTGCTGGTGACGTGACTCATGTGAAGCGAGAACACGGGGTCAGTCCAACAGGAAAACAAATGGGAGGTGAGGACAGAAATCAATGAGGTGAGTCCTGCAGATCAATTCTGTGGTTGCCGCGCTACCGGCTTCCATTTTCTCCGCACACACACACACGCACACAGCCCCCAAACTCATTGAGGCTGACAAAGACTAAACACATTACCGCCTGCACAGAGAAATCTACATCCCTCAAAAAGTGTCATCTCCTCAATCTCGCGGCGACAGTAATGATCCCGAGACGCCGCCATTTTGAGACGTGCAATTTAGAGAAAAAATGAGTTTGAGGAGGAGGACAAATGTCTCTGAGAGACGAGGAGGAGGAGGAGGCTTCGCTGTGAATCATTAGCTCAATGGGAGCGTCCGTGTTTCAGGACTTATTTAGTACGAGTGTGATCCACTGACGTCAGCTCAGGGACAAACTGATGAAAGGTATAAAATAAAATAAAAAATAAATATAAAATATTGGATGTTGCTAAAAGTAAAAAGTTCAACATCTGTATTCATCTCTGAAAAAAAAAAAAACTCGGGAAACGATCATGTTTTTTTTTTTTGTTTTTAAATGGAGATTGTAACCTACTATACCCTGAACCAGGTGGTGCAAAAAAGATTTAAACGAAAATAATTCTGCTTTACTTTTATCAAATCGTGTTGAATGGTAAAAAATACAACCATCAACATGAGGATATAATGAGCCGAGACCTCTGAGTATTGTATATTATTATATTCATTTTATCATTATTCTAATTATTAAAGTTAAAGTTAAATAATACTGCTTGGCATTATTAGCAGAGGCACTGGAGCTAATGGAAACTTTTTTTTGTTGTTGTCTGTCTGCGGATGTTGTCACTATAATAACTAGTGACAACTGCACAAGATGTGTGGAAGTGAAGTTGTAAAATGCGTGGAGTCCAACCTGCGACTCTGGAGTCCTCACGTCTCCATGTAGAGCTCAGCGCTTTGGATCCCACGGCAGGTCGGTCTCCCAGCAATAATCTTCCTCCACCTCTGGTCGTCTTTTCTCTGTAAAGTCAAAGCAGAGTGAGTTCTTCATTTTTTTTCCCTCTCTCTGGGATTCAGGTGACATATTTTCTCACTGACATACGAGTCACATAAACAATTAACTTACGACCTGCCGAGTAATCACCTCAGCCACCGGCACTCTGCGGCTGAGGCGGGGGGGGGGGAAAGCGGAGAGGCAATTTTCTTCTTCTTCTTCCTGGGATGAAGGTAACAGAAAGTGGCCTCTAATCTTCAGCGGGTGATTAGAAAAAGGAGTCGAGAGAGGGAAATGATGCGTTCACCAGAGGAAAAAAATAATAAATGAAAGAGAGTGGGCAGGAAGGTTAAAAGACTTCATTTAAAACGGTGACCAATATGTCAGAGACTTGATTGATTGGTGTAAATATTGGTTAAAAAAAAAACAAAAAAAAAAACGGTGTCATAATAATAATACGTTCCTCAGTGTTATTACGCCCCTGGGACAGAGGCTCATCAGCTCTGTGTTATTTCCTTGATGGACGCGGTCTGGGAACAGCGCGCTTTATGAGAGCGGCGGTAAATGAAAATCCAATGACATGCAATCAGCATCTCATTGATCGCCAGACCCCCAAAAAAATCCATCCAAAGTCACTTTGCGGGAGGAGGTGCAACCTTGAAGCCAGCTGTTTGTTGGTGGCAAAGTCGGACTTCATTCTTTCTCATTTCGCCGAAGTTCTCAGCCAAAACGATTTTCCCCGAAACTAACTGCACTGATGGAATCTTCTTGCCCACCTCCATCTCCTTCAGCTAATTGGATTATGATGATTATTATGGTAATTACAACCTCATTAAATATTGTAATTTGCATGTCCACAGCTACAATCTCTGGGATATTTCTTATGGACATTTACTGATGTAAAACGGAAAATGTCATATTTGCGCAGTTTACATGTTCAATCTCAGCCTGCCACACTCGGCCATACTTTTCGTGTCCTTGACCTTTGACCTTTCGGGTTCAATAGTTAGTCATCAGGAGATTCCCTGACAGATTTTGTGTTTGTTAAAATAGTCAAACATCAGAGATAACGGCACAGCTTTAGCACTAAGGAATAATTATGGGTATTATTATTCATGATCTGTATCAGCAGTCCTTCAGTATGGACACAGTTAGAGAGTCGCGACGGATGAAAAGTGCAGAATAAGCTGCTGGGTGATGGACGAGGAAGAGACGCCCAGAACCGGTTGCGATGGGGGATTTCCAGCTGGCTACGGGGTGGACAGTGGGGGGAGGGGGGGGAGAAACTGGGGCAAGATGTCCTGGTGAGGACAGGTGCAGGGTGAACAGGTTGCAGCAGGCGCGGAGAGTCCGAGTGTGAAACCAGAGAGCGCCCCGCTGAAACAGACAAGCACAGGTGGGTCCTTGTCTCCGGGCGGAAAAGTGTCACAACTGCTGAGTGGAGCTCTGCTTCGCCTGACCGCTCTGGACTGAACCGGTATAACACACACACACACCCACCCACCCACCCACCCACATACCAGGCATACCAGGCATGCCTGGCATAGCACACTGACCTCAGTTTGCCCTCTTGCCACCGGACCCTGGACACCAGGCTGCAAAACACACAAAAAAAATATTAGACACAATATACTGTATATTTATAATAATAATAATAAATAATATTTAGACAATTTAAATCCTGTAACGTGTTTGTAACTGAGCGGAATAAATGACTTATAGTTATGTGTAGTTATTGTCTAAGGACCAGAATAAATAGATTTCTTTAGTTAATTTATTATTATTATTATTATTTATTTAAGAAAGATATGCATGCAACACTTTTTACTTATTCTATTTCATTGATGTTGTGTTTTATTTTCTATGATTTGTCCAGGGGTGAGTTCAGGTTGGTTAAATTGTGTGCTGCTGTCGGTTCTGATTCAGTATCTCTTGACATACGGAAAAAGGAAATATAACCTTTCCATAAATAAACAAGACTCAGAGAAATGTTCTCCGTTATCCCTCGTCCCATCCAGTTGTGCTAATCGCGCGTTTTTTGGGGGGAGGTTTCGAGAATTTTCATCTCTGATCTTTCTGCGGCAACCCACACACACAGACAATAGAGATGAGTGGAATTTTCTCTGTGGGCCTCAACACATTCACAAATTACATAAAAAAATATAACAGTAAGATGTTGTGCCTGAAACAGTGTCCCAGTCATGCTGGAGAACCACAGACGTCTCTGTGAACACTTTATATTACAAATACTTCCTCCTACTGAGACAACACTCTAATTGCTGTTAGTGAAGGGGGCCATATGCGAGATATTTTTTATAATATTCAAAACAAATCTTGAGAGTATCTTCATCGTTTCAGTATAAGGGGTATAAACAATATAAACAATCCCACTAGGCTTGATTAGTTTAAATTGTATAAAAAACACCTTGTCTGCAAGTATCTGTGTCACAGCTTTATAGTTTGAGATTGTGGAATAAAAAAAATAAGAGTCTGATCCACCTGAGCGTCCTGCTGGTCCACATCTGGATGGAGTGTCACGATCAGTTTCAAATCTTTCACTGATCAAACAGCATGTGGGGGGGGGGGGGGGCTGTTAAATATGCAATGTAGAGTCTTCGTCCCTGTAAGAAAAACAAAGGGATATTAGCATTTTCTTTATTTTCAACCCTGGATTTACAATCGATAATATGTTGATCAAAATTGTCATTATGAAATGCAAAGTCCACAATAAGACGTGTGATCACTCAGCACCATTAAATCCATCCAACAGATGTCTTAAACGTGCTTACATACAGTACGACCCATGGGGCTCACAGGAAGCAGTTGATTTTACACAAGTGACCATTTTACGATGTCAAATCCTATTTTACTATGATTTTTAAATGAACCATTAAAGACATTGTGAAATAAAAAAGTGATCTTTATTATTTCAGTTGCATGTCAATCAAAGTTTATGATTTACACATAAAATTGTGATTTGGTGATAAAAAATAACTGAAAAACTATCGAGAGGAATGAATGTGTCATTCACTGCAGGGGTTTGTTTTCATGATGTAAAAAAACAAAAAAAAAAAACACACAGATTAACACACTCAAAACCCATAATCCCAATCCAGGAGGATCAGGGTGTAACGAAACCCCGAGCGCCCAGAGAGTGAAACAGATGTTTGAGAGTCAGGATGTGAGATGTAGGTCAGATCGGATCCTCCAGTATAACTCAGCAAAACAACCAAAAACAAGGAGAGAACCTTAATCTGAATTATATATAGATATATATATATATCTATACATATATCTATATATCATTTTTTTATTATTATTATTATTTATTATTTTTGTATAATTTAACACTTTATCCGACCTGGCTCAGTCTGCTCCACTCCATCAGTCAGGAAGGTTTTCAGAAGCACCAGGGAGCCTGCGATGTTCTTGGCAGCAGAGACCTCGTATAACAACTTTCATTTCTCGTCAGAATAAAAAGCGTCTTTCATGGAGGGAAATCAGAACGAGAAATGAAGTTGTTTTTTTAGTTTTTTTTCACTGAGGGCAATTTCGGGGAAAACGATTCTGTGTTTGGTTCTGGTCGAGGGGTGGTTGGACGTTGTGTCCCTGTGTGTGGGTGTGTGTGTGGGTGTGTGTGTTTCAGCTCCCAGTGTGTGTTTCCTGCACCAGTGTTTATGGGACATTTAAAAGCCTCCAAATGTGCTGCGGTCTGCGGCCTACCAGTCGTCCCCAGACCCTGCAGGCACGCTGCCATCTCCAGCTCGGTTAAAACAAACAGCACAGTGAGAGTTATGAGGGTTTTTTTTTTTTGCAGAGAACGAGCTGCTGACTCTTTTCTTGTAAAACAAACTCAAACTTCTTCCACTATTCTGTGTTTTTTTTTTCTTTTTTTCTGACTTATATTAGGGGCAAGTGGGGATTCTAATTGTCTTTTCCTCGGTTGGAATTTCATGTAAATATCAGGACAACCTTCGGAATATGCTACCAGGCCTGCAAATCCTCATTTGGCCCCCACTTACAGAGACGATTAAGCAAAATTAAAAGGGATCAAAATGTTTAGTGGCAGGGCATTTGCTTCTACACTTGACTGTCTGTGTATTTTTTGCAATAGGCTTTAATGAGAGCGTTTAAACATGAAGACATTCGAGTCTTGTGTTGGGATTAACAGGGGTCACACTGACTTATGCGTCGGGTAACATATTGTTCTTATAAAATTGCACCTAACTCCTGAATTGTTTCTATATTTTCCTTAAATTCAAGCTATAATCTGTTCTCTGACCAGTCAGTGTTTAAAAGGTTCACTTTGAATATTGTATGCAATTCTCCTTTCAATTTTTATTTATTTCTAATAAAAGGAAGAATAAATTCCTCCCAATAACCACCCTCAGGACTAGCTCTACGGACTGAGACTTCGTGGACGTACAGTCCATCGTCGCCATGACAACACCGTGATGCTTCTGGACCACCAAAGGGGTGAAATGTGTTAAATTATGGGATAATTCCACGACTGAGACTTTATGCGTTTCCACGGCGTTTAACTGCCACCCCCCAGCTTGTAACTCACGTTGAGAGTATTTTTCTAAATGGTTATTAATGGTATTGACGCTGGCAGCCCCTGCTCGATATTTTCAGGTCTGCTGCTGCACATCGAAGCCACAACAGATAAACTCGGCGTGTGCACCAACGTGAGCCACAATATCCCATCAACATTAAGCCTTCAGCTGAGGATCGTTCGACAAAAAAACAACAAAGCCACACAATTCGGCCTCTTCACGTTGTGCATGACAACAAAACGCATCTATCAGGTCACTTCATATTAAATGTTGCACAATAGATGAAAATATAATAACTATAATCAATATTATTGATCACCGCAGCCGTATTAACGAGGGTTATGGCTTCCCTTTATAAAACTCATTCAAACATCACATCGAGGACTCTGGTACCTGCCGTACTTGTCCACAGCTGCTGTCCCTGCATCCAATTTGCTGGAAATTGCCAATGTGCTTTTTGGGTAATTCTGCAAAAAATAAACAGACAAACAGACATGGGTGAAAACAGGAGAAAAGTACTTGAAATATCGACTTCAGTAAATGTACTTCATTTGTTTCGCCGTTCGACCATCAGTTGTAGGTTCCATGACGACCTCAGGTCACAGAGGAAATGTGCATGTGTTAAATATCCGTCCTCCTCCAGGACAAACGCGCCATTAGAAAAGAGAGATGAGGAGAGGAAAGTTCCTCCACCCTGATCTCAAAATCCATCCAGCTGCCGACTTCACTGGAAACTTGTGCCTCATGTCTCCGTCACCGCAGAAGATGAAAGTCCGTCTTTAATGAGCTCAAATTAACGACCAAGTTAATGAGGCTCTTCCAACAGATCCCTTGAATCGGGTCACGTGCAGAAATGGAGCTTGTGCCCGTGACAGCTCAGATCACTGAAGGTGCTGGGGCCCACCAAAGACTATTTGAGGGTTGGGGGGGGGAGTAAAAACACACAGAGAACATCATTTGATCCAAGAAGACATGTTGGATGATAAATCTGAGTCATCAGAGACTCTCATATCTGTCCCAACATTAAATATCAGCAACAATTTGCCACCATGTTCTGCACATATGTTCATGCTCCCCTGAGGATACATTCTTAATATGTGAATCCTGATGTTTCACGACGGATCTCAGGCGCCACTTAATTTATTGTTCATTGTATATTTAGTTTTAAATTGCATCAGTAAGTCTCCTCATGCGATAAATGGAAAAAAAAGAACTGTATTTTTCTCATAATGTAGTGTAATTCTTTTTATTTTTTCTTCTGAAGCCCATAATACTTGTTATTAATATTGTATTTTTGGGAGTAGTAAGTTGCTGAGTTTACAGTAAACTTTGGATTCTGAGTGGCTCTGTTGGACTTATTATGGGATGCATCATGTCTAAATAATACCAAGCATTTTTGTTTTTAATTTAGAAAATAAAGCCGGGTCTCTCCTGGTTAATTCCTTTATGAGCTATGGTTGAGGGTCGACCATCTTAAGTCAACAATAGGTTGTTGGTTCTACATTATATTTCAAATGCATTCTTTATATTAGAAACTAAATGTTAAATACAGTGAAAGACAGAGAATGATAACATGCTTAAGTGTTTTTTTCTGGTTGGTGAAAGAATCTGAGTTTTTATTTTAACGTTTTTGAAGCCTTAGGGGGGGCCTTGGAAAAGTGACTTTAATTTCGAGACCAGGAACAGGACACGTGCCCTGAAACTGGGATGAGTGTCTTCAAGACAGAAGAAGGAACAAAAAAATAAATAAATAAACAGTAGCAACTTGTCAGAGCCAGTGATTATTTCACCGACAGGTCTGGATAGTGAAATATGGTGAGACCTCCTCTGTGGCCCTTTGAGACATAATGAATTGTGATGCCAGCCGTCCTGCAGCCCAGGCCCAGAAAGTCCTTTTCAGGTCCACACCAGGATTCCACTGTAGATGGCTATTATTATTATTTTTTTAAGGCTGAAAGGGGTTGTGGGGAAGGTGCGAAAGGTCACGCTGAAATGGCTGACAACACAAAAACCATTTAAAGGGTTAAAGAAAAAAAGGAGTCACCGGTGAGACAGATTAAGGGGAGGTATGGGACACTGTAGTGTAATTGGAAAATGTTTTTTTTCTCTCTGTCAATCACACTGTGGCGTTTTTCTTTTTTTGTTGTTACCCCGTTTCCCCTAAAGTGGAAAGGTCAAGCCCTATACTAAGATTAGACATTTTGCAGGAGAGCATCTGTCTAGTAATTTGACCACTTCAAATTTCATTGGACAAAATCCAAAATAGAAATAAATAAATAACATCAGACTTACTAGAAGTTGCATAACGTTGAATGTTTGCATGGGACGAACAGAAAATCTCAGTTCGTAGGTTCCACTTGAATTCGTGGGAAAAGAGGAAAATCCATGTTTTTGCCTAATAAAAAAAAAGAGATGAAGATAAATTTTGATTTCAAATCAATTATCAATATATAATACTATCATAAAACACTGATGAGAACCTTCTTTTTCTGTAACATGGTGAACATAGCATCTGTAAAGTAGTACATGTGGAAAACGTGACCGGATCACCACTCTCCTGAACATACCAGTGGCCATTGGATCTTCTTCATGTCGACGCACACATGATTTAAATGGTGTCACGTGGCTCCTTGGCAGGAAATCGAGCGATGCCTCGCGTGGAGGTTTGTTTTTCCATCAGCAGACATTCATCAGAAGAGGAAAGAGACGGTGAGCTATCGACCGGCGTTCTGCTGGAATCCAATAATTATGCTGCAGCTAATTGCTGTCCATTATCAGGCCATGGTTCAAACTCAACACACACATACATACACAAACACACACACGCACGCACACATGATTATCTAATAGACTGCAGGGAGGATAATTGCATCAACTAATCAATACCACCTCATTAGAAGAATTGTTTTGGCTAAAAGGTCAATCTCACCACCCGTCAAGAGTTTTTTTTGTTCCACTGTATATACAAACGTTTAACTTGGGTCATCACAGTGGTAACACAAAAATACAACTGAAGGAAATTACAAAAAAACTCACAAACATCTTTGAATCCTCTGAACCTGCAGAATTCCACTGGAGACAATGACTGGAAATATTTATGAAACATAATTTCTATGAAAAACAAAATCTCTTGGTGACACATTCATGGATTCATTTTAATTCTCACCCTTCCAAATGAAGAAATGCAGTCTCTTCCAGATCTGACGACGTATTTGGTCCCTCCGGTATCCTTTGTTGTCCCTCTCTCACTTTTTGCTTCTCTTCTTTTGAAATTCCACAGACTGCTGAGGTGGAAAATCTAAAATCAAATCACAGATTTTACACCGTTTTTTTCATTATGATATCTGACAAGAAATGACACTGCTGAATAATAGGCTCATCATGTTCCTAATAAAGTGCTCAGCTACCTGTAGCTATGTCTAATCTTGCAGGTACGAAAATAAAGTAAATATCTCCATCTCAGATTTCTGTCTTCAGCATAACACAACACAAGTAACACATATTGTCTCACAAAACATGTCCACTCTCTAATGAAGAAATAGTGCGAGATTTTCAAAAATAACACAAACTAACTTTGTTCATAACAGTTAGTGGTGATGATTCCTCTGTGTAATCTGAGTGAAGTGACCCAATAAATGTCGTGTGTTGCGGAGTGTGAGACAGATTGGTTGTTTTTGCGTAGAATAATAATACGCAGCATCCATCAGCAGAAATGTCTCTCAACACGACCCTGAACCTCCCGGCTGTTTACTCACTGCAGGGGTGCGTTCACAGCGGGGCCTGTTTATTATCTCTTATGTAATCGCCTGTGTGGAGTCTATTAGTGTGAGCCACCCAGCAGCTGAAAATCAGATTTAATCTGCACAGCTTCGTTTGTTAGGACAAAATGTCTCCATCAGTCTCCAGTAATGGACACTTTTAAAATATGGATTTTACAAGTGGTGTTTATTTTTGCAGTTTTTTTTTTATTAAGATTTAGTCTGAGTGTCAAAGGTCCTTTTCAGTTTTTATCATATAATATATGTATATATATATATATATATACTGTATATATATTATCATTAGCATTCTACAGTACGGCCGTAATTGCCCTGCCACAGGTTTGAAAACAACGTGTGTTGTTAACAGGCGAACACACTTTGACACAGGCACTGTCTCTCTTTTAAACACAGCTTATTTAGCTAGCTAGCTAGCTAACGGCTAACGTAACTGAACCATTAACTCCACGTTACCTTTGCTGCTCAATTCAGCCGTTTCACAAGATTCCCAAAAACATTCTAGCCTAACGTAATGTGTTCGGATTAGTTGTATAACAATATATAATACATAACACACAGCCTACATACGCCACCTGATTTCAGCTTAATAAATCATATACATTATTGTTTCTTTCCACTCAATTGAATGAACTGAAAAAAATAAACGCTCACCTCGCATCTTTCTCCATAGCCCCGTCGTCATTTTGCTTAATCATAATTTAAAATGTACAACGTACAACTGTTTATTCCTGAGTTAATGCTCAAAATAACATAAACGGTAGTTCTCGTTCACTACAAGCAACACAGGTGGGCCGCTTCAGGAGTCTGCCGAGCGCGCGGCACAGGAAACGGAAGTGCTGGAAAAAAATTAAACTTATTTCGTCTTATTTTGTCATGGGAAATGTATAGATACTTCGGCAAAGCTTTTTTGTAGCTTTTAATGAGTAAACTGCAATTTATTATCGTCCTATTTGTCAGCAAAAATAAATAAATATTTTGGCAAAGCTTTTATTTTGTAAACTGTACTCTCGTCTCGTCTCTTTTCGCCAATGAAGGCAGAACTTTTATGTTATAAACTGCACTTTCGTCTCGTTTTAGTCATGGCGAAAAAGAGGCGTTGGCAAATATATTTGTTATCGTTTTCTCTAACGAAACACTACAACAGGTAACCAGAGACGAAAGCGTAGCTAGAAATTTGTAGTATTGTAGTATTTTTGGATTATACAAATCAAAAAAACGCTGGTGCAAGAGTTATGTTATACACAAAAATTATAATAACCAATAATAAGTGAATCACATATAATTTAATATAGGGTGGTATTCATGATTCAAGCTACTGACAACATTATAGAAAAGTTTATACAGTTGAATATAAAAAGAAGCATTTTATAACAGGACCGTTGTGAATATGAATGAAACCCAGGGTCAGCTTACTCTCCTTCAACCTGCATGATGAAGAACAGATGTTTAAACATTAAACAGAAGCCTTTTGATGAGGACAGTCAGATTTCCACATTAATGTGAAAAATGTATGCAGCGGGGTGCTCGACATGGGATCTAATCTACGAGTGGAACGTTCAACAGATTTTTCCATTTTTTTACGAACGACACAATGTTCACATGGAATTATTGCATCATTATTGAGTCCGTGCAGCGGGACCATTATGTGCCAGATAATTATCAGATTATGTCGTGTTTCTCTCTGAGTGTACTGCGGGTTGTCCAGGATAAAAAACAGAGCTGTGAAAAGGACTTTAAGAGTCTGAATGTTAAAGTTTATTATACAGGCTTAACATTTCTTCATGACAACCAAATGAATCCAAACTCATTACTTACTCGGAACTTCTCTGTAATGTGGGAATAGTTATAGAGAATAGTTATTAGAGAAATATTTCATAATGTCTCTAAACTGTGAAGTGAAACAGAAAATGTATGATTTTTTTTTGATTTTTTTTTACATCAATAGCAGTAATAGGGGTTAAGATGAGGTCAAGGTGAATAATTAATATATATTTTATACTACCACATTTGATAAACCATTTTTAAAGGTATATTGGCTTTGTTCTAATTATCTAAACTCACTTTACAAAGATTCATAAAGAATTTAAAATATAAACCATTTCCTAAAATATGTGAAACCTAGCACTTACCTCTTGACCAGGTGCGATTATCGGTACTTGGTTTGGAATGACAAACTTTCCATTAATCTGCTGATGTACGTTTTTCTGAAACATACCGAAAGACTCTGGGACAGAGGACAGTGTCTTTGGTGGAGTTAATGCAATCTAATGAAACACCAGTGAAAGCTACAAAAACTAAAATCTGTCAAAGTCTGTGTAAAAATGTTGGCCAGTGAGACTCCCGCATCATGATTTCATTTTTTATTCCTAGTATAAGAGACATACAATGGTTTTTCTGTGAGACCAAATTCATAGTAATTCAAGAGGCGTAGTCTGAAAATCGAACAGAGAGAAGAAACAAAAACAAAGAACAACATAATACTGAACCAATGAGACCCCGCCCACATAGAATGTATTTACACCAAATCAAATAGCGATTGGGCTTTTGGGAGGCGAGAGCGCGGCGTCTCCCGAACAATCTGTCACCGGCAGATTTTCGAAAAAAAAAACAAAAAAAAAACACACACGAATCAAATATGGAAGCTGACACAATTCCTCTCATGAAACGTTACAGATGGGACTTCAATAAAGGTTTCATCTATCTATCAAATTGGATGCTTTGTATCTTTCAATAGTTGTTTTTTTTTTAATCCTCAGCAACTTTTTTTTTTGCGGTCAGCCATCATTTCCATCACTCATCAGAGTATAAAGAATGAACCTAAAAATAAAAAATGCAATCAATTAACACCACGTTCAGATACAGTAAATATCGCAGTGCTGTTTTTCACAGAATCGCGGTTCCACCGTCGCTTCTTTACAATCCAAGAGACAATCTCAGCTCGTCGGATCAATGTTCATTGCACCTTTAAATGTTTTTCTTTGTTTGAATTTAAACACTTTTTTTTTTTTTTTATATATCCTGTATTGTAGAAGATGACACCCGGTGACGAAAGCACGTCAAAACCTACAGCTGTAACCATTGTAGAAGTCCAGCCACTACTTGCATATCTTTTCTATGAAGAGTAATACAAAACCAAAAACCGTATAATTTAATGAGTTCCTCTAAAATATTCTCAACATTCAGATCTGGAGTAACATGCTTTAAATTTGATGTATTATCCATTCATGAAACGTGATTTTCTACAGTGGTTTCAAGTCTGTAGGTGATGACTGAAGAGAAGCGGTGACGCTAATGCTGAAAGAGAAAAGTGATCAATGGCACCCATAGGGCAAGTGACACCCAGTGAAAAATGACAAAATACGGAGGCAGCCGAACCTGAACGTCTGCAGTGTTGCAGTCTGTGAGAACTACACACATCGCTCTGCAGGCTCACACTTCTGGGATGAAAAAAAAGAACAAAGCAAAATGAAGGGTTTCATTCCAAAACTGTAGCCATGTTAGACGATAATTTGTAAAATATTCCTTGGTAAAAAAAAAAATGCAAAAAAAGGCTCAAAATAGTCGATATAGAACATAAAATATAATACAATAGTAAGTGTTACAATCATATTCACAGTTACCAGTTTTTAAATGACATAATATCTCATTCTGGAATGAAACTCTTCAAATATACATTAGATACTGTATGACACATTGTGACGACCATAGAAAAATGAAACACCTACGATATACTGGAGCATAGTAGCCTTCCGAGGCCCTTGCATTGAACCCCCACCCCCATGTCACACACTATTATTAAATAAGGCACACATTTACACATACAGTTACAATTTTGGCTAGTAATTATTCCTTTATTTACAACCAATAGCCACAAAGTTAATACTTATAATACTTGCAGTCCGTTCTATGTTTGATGTTTATTCTCATGACGCCTGGCGCTGTGGCATGTTTCTTTTGTTTTTTTTAAGAGGTCAAGAATATTTCGGAATATTCATTAATTTCTCTTTTTTTGTGGTCGAGAATATTTCGGAATACTCAGTCATTAATTTCTTTTTTTTTTTCATTCCATCTCAGAGGATGTGTAACTCCCCCCTGGATTTGTTTGGAGCACCAAATTTGATAGAAACATTCTAGAAGAACTTGAATGAACCCGAAAACGTCACCGCTGACCTGACATCTGCTGGGACGGGGGGGACGGGAGGGAAACAGGGGAAAATACCAGTATAGCTGCTTTGCAGAAATATGTTTTTTCAAATATATAAAACAGAAGTATTGTTTTGAGCCCACTGATGGTGTTTTGTGAGGAAGTGCGTGATTTGAAGATGTTTCTCAGAGAGTGGGGGGCGGTGTGTTTGTGTTTGTGTTTGTGGGGGGGGGGGGGGGGGTTTGGTATGCCCCCAGATGAAAGAGTATAGTAAGGCAAAGACATAACTACTTTCGGGGGAATCGCTGACTTTTCACCACAGGTTACATATACTGCAAATGTATATGTATACATATACGGTGTGGATATAAACACACATATATATACACACACATGCATAATATAATGACATTCGAGGTTTGGGGGGTGGGGGGGGGCGGGTCGGGACTGGTTACCAACACTACATCAGAAAAGGTTAAGCAAAAGCCTGAATCTAAGCATCGCAGGAGCCTCCGGCGTCCAAGTGTTCAAGATGGCTGATGAAGTTTTTTCTTTTCAAACATCGACGTGTCCAAAAAACTAAGTTGCATTGTAAATCCACACTGAGGACATTGGCAGCCTAATATTAGGAGGTGGCGTCACGTCACCCGAGTCAGCGGTTCTATAATAAGCGAGTAGCTGAGCAATACCAATATGGTACAAAGATATTTGCCGGACAAAAAGAAGGAAGGGGGGGAGAGAGAAAAAAAAACAAGTTTGGTTGAGGCTTTTGTTCTCGTGACTCTGGCTGTCACACACAATCACAGGTTGTGTTTTTTTTTTTCTCGCGAGGGGTGCGTGACCTCAGATATTTCTTCAAAAGGGACGTTTCCTTTTAAGAAGACGCAATGAGGTAAGCGACTCCCTCTGTAGTCCGGGCGTGAACCTCCTCAGTAGTTGAACTTCCCCTGTTGGTTGACCGGGGACGTGGCAGGTATGAACAAAGGTTTGGGTGGGACGTCCGGTTTGAGTGAGGACCCCCGGCGGACGATGGCGCCCCTGTGCGGGACCTCCTGCTCTCCGCTGTAGCTCTGCTGGCGAGCCAGGTACCCGCTGGGGATAAGCGGGTAGTGAACCTCGCAGGCGCTTCCTGTTGAGTTCATCCGTGCCAGGAGGGGAGGCGGCTGGTGGGGTCCGCCGTTTCGTTGGCTGAAACTGTGCTGGCGAGGGATCATTCCTCCGCCACCTCCTCCTCCACATCCTCCTCCACCTCCTCCACCTGGCATCTTGGAGGCTGCTGAGATCAGGGAGTGCCTCTGGGAGGAGTGCCTCCTCTCCAGGGTGGACTGGTGATGCGGGGGGAGGTCCGGGGGAACATCCATGCGTCGGGTGAGGCTGTCCCGGGGTAAAGTGGACGAGCTGTAGTAAGGTGCCGACTCCGTCTCGGGGATCTGAGGTTGGATGCGGTTGGCGAACGCCAACTGGCCTCCGCTGGCCATCAGACCCGACGGACTCATTAACTGGGAGTTCTTACTGGTGCTGGCGTCGTGGATGTGCTTCAGGAGCTCATCCAGCGAGGTCACCTCCATAACCTTCTGCGAATATCCGGGGTAAGGCTGCTGGGACAGCACACGCTCCACATTGTGGATTTTCCGCTCCTCTGGATGGAGGTGACCCCCCACCAGCGGCTGCCCCCCGTTGGACAGACCGTGCGAGTAGGGGAAGACCTGCTGGTGGAGCAGGGCTGAACTGGGCCTGGAGCCCATGTTGTGGGACTTGGGGTCTTTGGCATTGTTGCAATTCTGGTTCTTCTCCCATTGGTTCTTGAAGGCCTTCATGCTCTTGATGGGCAGCTCCGGGGTGGAGTCCGGCGTGGGCAGACCGGAGAGCTCCGAGGAATGGTGAAGGTGGTGATGGTGGTGGTGGTGGGGGTGAACCAGGTCTCCCATGGTCATCGCGTGATGGCCGTTCCTCCTCGATGCGTGATGCTCCTTACCGCTGGTGAAGAAGGAGTTGTAGATCTTCGGAGACGACACCTCCAGCTTGTCGTCCTTGCTCTGGCTGTCCAGGAGGCCGTTGAGCTTGGCCAGGCTGCGCAGGGACAGGGCGTGCGGGATGGGCGCCTCGGGGTCTTTGGCCAACTTCTTGGTCTTGTTTCCCGTGTGGTTGCAGTAGCAGGAAACCAGGAAGCCGGAGAGGAAGGCGCCGAGGACGAACGCCACCAAAACGCAAGCGATCAGGAGCGTGTAGTGGACGCTGTGATTGGTCTTCTCCAGCTCCGGTGGCCGCCTCACGCCTTGAAAAGAGAGAGAGAAAAAAAAAAAAGGAAACTTCAGTTCGAGCTTTTCCGACTGAACCATAAGAAGAAAGAAAAACAACCCACTCATTTTCAAAAGCTAATATAGGTCAAGTAGCAGCTGGGAGAGACAGGTTGTGTTTACAGGGACCTCACTATGTGGCGAACAGCATGGGAGAGGTGTCTGAACTAAGCTCTTGGCTTCCTTTCATTGCACTGTTCATAGATCAATAAAGCCTTTCATTCTCGGACCCGCTCTCTGCACCTCTTAGACCGTCGGAAAAACCGCGAGCAGGTGAGAAATCCAGTCTGAAGTGAGTTAGAAGCCTTTTAAATATTGATGGCAAAAGGAAACCTGATCTCCTTTTTCGACACACTCTCGCTTTCCCGACGTGGGGATCAGGCGCGCGGGCGCACCTGGTGTGAGGAACGCGCCAAAAATAACGGCTCCGGCCAAAGGCTCAGCGGGCGCGACGCCTCCGCCGACGCGGCCCCCAAATTAGGTTGTCAAATTTTCTTTGAAAATGAAGCCGAGGGGGGGCCACGGCGTGTGCGGCAACGCCAACAACAAACAAAAAAAAAAACAACAGACAAGGTTACTTCGGCCCGAGGTAAATCTAGCGTGTTAAACGTCCTTGGTGGGTGTGACCCCCCTCGCTGACGATACAAAGAGTGAAACCTGCCGCCTCTCATAATCATTTGCGGGAAAAAAAGGCTGCCGCCATCTGTGGCGTCGGGGCCCTTCCTCTCCGCCCTTAATGACGATTTCTCTG
Source organism: Colistium nudipinnis (assembly GCA_016785305.1). Lineage (NCBI taxonomy): Eukaryota > Metazoa > Chordata > Actinopteri > Pleuronectiformes > Rhombosoleidae > Colistium > Colistium nudipinnis. The sequence goes on from JAFBJU010001534.1 coordinate 48,321, forward strand.
AAACTGATTAGTGTTGGGAGGAAGGGGGAGGAAGGGGGGGGGGGGGGCGCGGGGGGGGGGGGGGGGGGGGGGGGGGGGGGGGGCTGCAGGTGTTGAAATCAAGTTAAAGTCGGATGAGGGATGAGCATGGAAAATGATGATGTCTAAATCAGGCCTGACGATGAGCTTGTGAGGGACTCAGAGGAGGATGACGATGATGGCGAGTGGTGGAGGACCAGCTCAATAATTCAGCAATGCAGAATGGAATCTCTCGATGGAGGGGACGCAGACTCGACAGACCCCCGGCTCTTTGTTCCTGAATGTGCCTGAATGGAAATGGATCTCATCCTAAGAATTCAAATCCTAAAACTCCACTGAGATATTGACGACAGGTTCCATTTAGGTAGCGCTGTATGGTCAAATCCTCACAGATCCTCCCGTCAGTGATTTTTTAAAAACCAGGTTGGTGGCGGAAACACCTCCCTGGCTTTGAGACGTAACGTCTCGGATCAATTTAATTTCAGTGAAGCGGAGGACGCGAATAAAACCTCCTCGAAAAAACTCCAGACTCAGTGAGGCCTGGGTGAACTTTATTAAAGGGGAACGAGTGTGTGTGTGTGTTCAAAGAGCCGAACAGGGTCTACTTCGCAGCGTGTGTGTTATTACAGAGGTGGAAAATCTGATTAGATCGGCTTCAGTCAAATCTAATAACAAATCCACCGGAGACAAATGAGAGAAATCTAAACTCATTTTCTTTGGCCTTAAGTGTCGCCATGATAAATACACAAATGTAGGAAAATGGCCATTGGCCTCCGGCTTCAATTTGGGCCCAATCTCATTACTGACGGTTTAGGATACAGCAACATGAGAGTCAAACGAGGTTTGATGGGATCTGCGTACCAGCTCAGTTTCTGGCCAAGGGTAAAAAAAAAAAAAGAAAAAGTTTTAGGAGAGTTCATTATTTCAATCACCAAGTTCCTGGGAAACGACTGCACTCAATTTCTGCTCTTCATTATCTGCAGGCAGTTTTTTTTTTTTTTTTTTCCTGCTGCTGCTGTGCTTACGGAGGATTATTATCTCATCATCATGTATCACTACATTCATTTTCTTTTTTTTTTTTTTAATCCAAGGTGGGGCCTGCATTTCCCTGCAGAGAGAGATACTGTAGTGCACGATCATCCTTCTGGAAATATGGCTTTGAATAGAGATTCCAATTTGAAAAATAATGAAAAAAAAAAAAAAAACTATTTTAGCCCTCTATTCCTTCTGATTGGGCGGACTTATGGCCACATTAAAAAGTCATAAATCATAATTGAAATCCCAGTGAGAGAAGCAATCAGAAGCGAGCCTGTTAATTCTTCTTCTTCTAATCTTGGACTGATTTTTGATTTTCTTTTTTATTATGGGATGTTGGGGGGGGGCTAATTTCACAGGCCGCCAATCAGCTCAACCCTGGGTTTTAATTCTAATTGATCGGCGTCCCCCATGGTTTTGTAACGGGTCCGCCCCGTCAACCGTGACTCATCTGCCTCCTCCGTCCTCACAGGGGTCGAGTGGAATGAGTCAAAAGGCGCCGCTAAAATCCTGAACTCACAGCTAGGTGGCGCAACATCACGCAAAAAAAACAAAACAAAAAGAAATCCTTGTTTAGTTTGCACTGATTCACGGGCGTATGGAAACTCACATAGTGCGATTTGAGACGTTGCAAATATTTTTTTTGAAGTCTAAAGTCTGGGCCTGGTGGAGAAAATCATGGGCTCCAGTGAAATGCGATAATTAATGCGGCTTTACGCTCATTTCACAACTTTCCACCTTCACTGTTTACACGGCCTCGGTGTTCCAGCCGGAACATTCTTCACATTGTGCTTTCTGCTCGGCGAAAGGCTTAATATAGAGATACTCAAGTCTGCCAAAAAGGTAAAAAGAAAAAAAAAAAAAAGACAGATGGGCTGCGTGAGTGGAGTCAAGGGAGGGGAGTGGAAAGAGAAAAGGAGAGAGGGGGGGGGGGGGGGGGGGTGACAGCCAGGGGAAAGAAAAGAAAAGGCAGATGAAGGGATGAAATTCAACCTTGGTGACAAGCTGCCGATGAAGAGGTGAGAGTGTGAAATGGACTCAATGGAGAGAGAGCACAGCCAGATGAGGAGAGAGGATGAAAGGCAAAAGAGAGAGAGAGAGAGAGAGAGGGAGAGATAACAAGTGAATGTGTGTGACAGAGGAGGTGACGGGTGAGTGACAGACCATCGCTCTCAGCAGCAGCTGCGACGTGGTTCCGTGAGAAAAAAAAAAAAAAATCTCAGCGTCCACATTGTTAAAAATAGACGACGCGCCACGTTATGCAAACGCGCGGGCTCTACACCTGAGCTGTGTCTGGCTAATTAGCCATTTTTACAATGTTGTGTGTTTTTATTATTTCATTTTTTTTTCCTTGCAGGTGTTGAAGTGGAGTTTGAAAAACTAATTACAATGGAAGCGATAACTAAGTGATTAACTAAATGGCTTCTGTCTCTGCCAGCTTAATTCAGCTTCATTAACAATAGGGCTCCCATATGCTTTTTTTTTTTTTTTTTTTCTTTTCTTTTTTTCCCATGACACCAATTACCAGTAATGTGAACACTTTGAAGTTATGAAACTTGCTCGATGGTGAAATGTTTCTCCTTGCACTTTCAAAGCATTGGAAGGGTACGATCTAGGAATTTTCAAAAACATCGCTGAGACGGACAGGGCTACTGTCACTTTTGAAGGAAACACTTTCAAGGTCAGATAGGAAAATTATTTTAAGGAAGATATTTTTTTTTTGTTGCCACTTTTCCATCATATCCCAAACTCTCTTCACGGCTGCGGTGAAATACTTTGTGAGCTGAAATATTTATTTATTTTTTATTTTTTTCTTCTTTTTTGCGCATCGAGTGCAGCTTTTCCCCAAATGACTTTCTGCTTCTACAAGTGCATGTAATTATTGCCTTAATAGATACTCCGTCCCTAAGAGAAGCCGACGAGACAAAATGGCCCCCAGATTTACGGACGAACGCGAATAGTGCAGATTTATTTAAAAAAAAACAAAAAACAATTCATCTCCTGATAAATGGCCCGAAGTTCAGTATTGGAACAAATGAATAATTTCTTCTTTTCAAACCCTAAAAAAACCATTAACTCTGTGAGCTTTAGTCGTTTGACAGTTTTAATTCCTGGTGTCTGTGCGGAGACAGACGCGGCTAACAGACGGCGCATGATTGTGGAGTGTACACACACACACACAATGAGTGTGTGTGTGTGTGCACGTACAGACAGACCCGCACTGAGTGAATTCAATCATGTACACTTGTTATTAGGAATTTGCATAATATTCCACCTGAGTGCTCAGCCAATTGGAATGCGTTTTTTTTTTTTTTTCCCCAATACATGCGTGCGCGCGCCGAGGTGACGCGGTGTAATGTTTAACAGATCCATTCCAATTGAAAAGCAGTGGTAATGAGAAGTGCATTTCATTGCAGGTGTGGCGGTGCATTCAGAGAACAGATTTCATTACACTTGTGATTGAATGCTGCTAAATGAAGTGTGTGCGGCGGCATCGAGCAATCACAGCCCCACTGTCTACACGGAGTCCTTCAATATTTACCACTGTGCGGCACAATTTAGGTTTTTTGAGGCTCAAACAAGCAAACTGTTGGGTTAAAGCGTCCTATGCATGAAAATACTTTTTTTTTTTCTTTCTTTTTTTAACATAGCACATGGAGGTGAAAGGAGTTTGATTTGTGCCGATTAAAGAATAAAAAAAGTTGCAAAAAAAAAAAAAGCCCCAAAAGATTCAAATGCAGCTTTTTAACCAGCACAAATGAAAATCCGAGGTTAGGTGGATGGTTTTCTGCCAATTTCATCATGTCAGGGTGGAGACAAACATCATCTGCTGGGTGTGAGCAGAAACATGTCATGAAATAAATTCTCCCTTTAAATTGACATGTGATTCAACACATTAAACCAGGCGGAGCTCATGCACTGGGTGGTGTCCTGTTTTTTTTTTATATATATACATGCAGTTACATCAGAAAGGGGGAAAGAAAGAGAAGCTTGGTCATTCCTGGCTGGTAAAGCAAAACGAAAAAACAGTTCCAGTGCAAACTTCCACCTGTGGAGGATCTGACCCAGGAGGAAAAAGGCTGCAATGGAAGAATCTGAGCTTCACCAAGAAAACTTAAAGAAGCCGTCAAAGCCAGATTTTTTGCTTTTTCAATTTTGGTGCCAAATAAAAAAAAAAGTTGAAGAAATAATTTTAACATAAATAAAAATCTGAATTATAGAACATTAACAGTGAAAAGTCGGAGGTTTATTTAATTTGGACAAAATCGGGACTTTTGAGTGAACGGCTGCTTTAAGAGACGGAAGAAAGTGACGCCTGAGCATCTTTTTCATCCATCGCACGTGAATCTGGAAAAATTGTAGGAGTGTCAGCGAGAGGGAGGATTCAACCAAGGAGGCAGGTACGAGTGAAGGGGTTTAGTCCCACTCAGATTCAGGACAGAGGGAAAAAAAACAAAAAAACACACAACCCAGAGGTCAGTGGGACAGAGTGGAGGGTAAGAGACGGGACAGTGGGGGGAGGGGGGTTTTAATCACAGTGGGCCCCCGAGGATCATCGTAACACTTGGTCCTGACACTGAGCTTCACTACGCTGAATAAAAACAATTATGGAAAGTGATGTATGCGCCATTAAGGTTTGTTTTTCAGTGTGTGTGTTTCAAAAAAACATGATGTCACTTAAAAATTGCTGAGCGAAGGAAAAAAAAAACGTCCTAGTTCATTTTTGACCTTTAATGAGAGTCATTATGACTCACTGAGTCCAAATGTGTCGCATACTAAAATGTGTGTGTGTGTGTGTGTGAGTTGTCAAAAAGTTAAGTTTAATGTTTTAATGATAAACTTCACATAGAATTTACTGTTGTTTGAAAGGAAGGCCGGATGCTGCAAAAGTAAAAAATAATAAAGATGATTATTATTAATTATTATTATTATTATTATTATTATTATTATTATTATTATTATTATTATTATTATTATTATTATTATTATTATTATTATTATTTCTGCTGATGTAATGAACACTGCTGTGCACTGACACTTTTAGAAATATTACATAGTAGTCCATTTTGATACTTTGCTCCGGGTTCAATATTTGCTTGTTTTGAAAGAAGAAAATCTGTAATAAAATAGGAGCTGCAGGACGGCAGAGCTTCAGGCCCGGTTCACTTTGCGCTCTGCTCCTCCTGTTGTGTTTTTAATGAGTTGGAAAACTCCCGGCTCACATGATTCTATTATCGAGCCATCGCTCTGTGTGTGTCGTCTGAATAAGCTGCTGGCTTTTCAGTCCCACACACGCACTCACTCATACACACACACACACACACACGCTGCTTCATCTAAATGAGCCCAGGAGTCGAGGAAAAGGTCAAATCACAACAGCGAGGAGTCCAGGTGAACGCACACACGCACACGCAAAAGCACACAGACACACACACGCACTTCAGATGTGGGCCGGTATTTTTTTTCGGAATAACCGCAGGTCAACAGGTTCCTGATTTTACTTCTTCCATAATCTAATGCAGCTCGAGAATATTTAATATTTCACCTTGAGTTGATTTTTTTATTATATCCGTCGATATCTGAGCCTGAAAGTAAAATCATAAAAACAAATTTGGACACAGGCTTAACGGGGTATTATGTAAAGTGACCGTCTTTGTAAAAAAAAAAATCTCGTGGCCTGCAGAGTTTATGTCTGTTTAATATTCATGAGGTGGATTTACTCTCATGTGCTTTAGGAGATCTGTGATGAAAGATAAAAACTTGGAAACTTTGTTCTCTCTCTCTGGGACATCCTGGAAATCCACAGCCAGGATGAGATGTTTCAATGTCTACTTCTATAAAATCCACAAGAATCAAACGTAATACGTTATAAGTTAAACTTTATCTTTTTTTTTCTTTCTTATTTTAGGACGTAATAAATAAGTCAATTATTCTCACGACGGGACTTTTTGTCAGTTTTATGCAGAAACATGTAAATGACAATAAGGGAACCCTGACATTTTATAACGTCTGTTAAGTACATAGCAACGACGGCCCAATTACAATAAGACGGCTCCCTGATTGGCCCCAGACAGTGTGGACTTCATGCAGATTAAATTAATAATTATTATTTATAATAATAATAATAATAATAATAATAATAATAATAATAATAATAATAAGAATAAGAATAAGAATAAGAATAAGAATAAGAATAAGAATAATAATAAGTTAAAGTACCTGCTTTAGTGTGTGATTCTACATCACATCATTAACACCCTATCTGGTCACATGAATGAATTAATATTGATTAATGAATGAATTCATCCCGAGTCGGAAGTCTTTCACACAGGCACGTAATGGAGGCTCCTCCATTAGTGGCGAACACTTACACACTCTCAGCCGCAGCTTTGTGTCGCGTGTGTGTGTGTTTTTTTTTAAAGCACTTGTGGCTGAATCCATAATGAATTGCCGGTGGGCTCCACTTTGTGGAGGAAAACGCACTCGAGGCCGAGAGAGACGCTTGGCGCTAAGTAAAGTGTAAATCCTGAGCCATTAACACGGATTAAAATTCACATCTGCTCCCTAAAAAAAAAAACACACACACTTGCGGCCGCGTCACAACACCAAATTACAACAAACGCGCACACAAAGCTTCACTGCCCTGCTCTGCGGATTTTTTTTCCCTTTCTTCAGCCTTCCAGTCCCAGTCCTCATTATACAGCGAGTGAAGTCCTAAATGAAGTCTTCAATCTACAGGTGCGGCCGTAATAAAGTGCCGCGGTTGTAACGTTAACGTTTAAACGACTTCAGCCTAATGGCTCGTGGGGAGAGCCGGAGTCTTTTGTTAGAGCTAATGAATGAGATTTAGAGCCCAAAGGAAGAATTTTCTTTAGATAACAATGAGCAATTTGGCCACAATGGCTGCAGCGTTTTATTTTGAAATTTCTTTTAGTTCCGTCCTTCCTTTCGCCGCCATCTCTGGCTAAAATAAATTTTGGGCTTCACCTTTCCTCTTCCTCCTTCTGCTGCTGTCTATTTATCTGCTCTGGACCCTTTTTTTTATCATTTAGTGCCGTCACAGAGTCTGGCTGCATGAGTGAAAACTTATTTTAGCCCCACGGAGGATTTACGGACCTCTGATGAGGAAAAAAAAATCTGCATCATGCAGCATTTTTTCCCCTCACTAAATCACCACCGGATGAAGAAAAAGCTTTTTCCTAAACGCGCGATAAATTTACGCTCTTTTTACGTGATTACTGGAGGCTCGCCGCAGAGAGGGGGGTGGCCCCGCCCCCCTCGCGCCGGCTCCCTCGCTCTCTGACTCGCGTGTAATGTTAATCAGAATGTGAGTGCAAAAGTGTCACATTAAAAATGTAAGAAATAATGAGACTCCAGCCCATAAAGATCAAGGTGTAATTAAATATTCAGGAACTGGCTGGAGTTTTATAGGTCATGTCATTTACTGGGGCAGCTGGGTGCCGTGTGATCTAGGGCTGAGAGGATTAAAGGCTTGATGACTCGGACGAGGTGGGAAGGGGAAGTGGAACTTGCAGAGTCCAGCACTCGGAAAACTTAGAATCACTGGGAAATGCTCAAAATCGCAACTGAATTGATCATTAGTCATTCAAAAACAATATAGAGTCCATTTTTAAGAGATTTAGTTCAAATTGGAATGGGAAAATACATCATTTACATTTAATTGGCCTAATGAACTAAAAGACAAGAATGATTGACATGTTATATTCAAATTTGGAATAAAGTTGTTTGAGTGGAACGAGTTAAGGTTTAGTGTTCGTGTGGCATCGCGTGTGTGTGTGTGTGCGTCTGTTTTACGTGTCTTCATTTTCTGGAGATTTTTTTTTCTTGTTATCCTCAAAAATGTTTGACTTTCTTGTATAAACAATATTTTGTGATCCACCGGGGATGATGAATATTAAATCCAATCAACCTGGGAAAAAAAAATCCTTTCAGACATGTGCCTTTTAATACCAGGTGTGAGCTTCACATGTAAAAAAAAATAAATAAATTGTGAGGTGAGTCGGGGGTGGCGTCAGAATGTATGTAAATGACGTGTCTCCGAGGGGAACAGGAGACGGTACCTGGTTGGTGCCTTTGAATTTTTGGAAAATATTGAGGGGGGAATATTTGTGTGTGCGACTTGAGGATGTAAATAAAAGATGAGGAGAGTTCATGAGGGAGCGCTGTTGTTTAGACTCCGGTTGATTTGAGGAGTTCATTAAAACCAAAGCACTACCTTCTTTTTTTTGAAGTCGTTAAATCTTTTTTTATATTCGTGGCACATTTTTGGCTGAACTTGGGGGGATAACACGATCCTCTTCTAATATTTCATCTGATCACACGGGGCCGTGAGTCATTGGAACGATTAATGGGAGCTACTCGGGAAATTGTGCATCGCTTCATGTAAAGCTGAAAACTAATGAGGTGTACGGATCCACCAAAAAAAAAAAAAAAAAAAAGGGATAACACGATCCTCTTCTAATATTTCATCTGATCACACGGGGCCGTGAGTCATTGGAACGATTAATGGGAGCTACTCGGGAAATTGTGCATGGCTTCATGTAAAGCTGAAAACTAATGAGGTGTACGGATCCCAAAAAAAAAAAAAAAAAAAAAATCAATTACCAGCAGCTTTAATCTGAGAGATCGCTTTAACAGGAGAGTTAAATGTTAGTGAGCTAATGAAAGTGATATTTCACCCTGGAAGAACATTAACTCGTACCACCACACCAGTTCGCGACTGGATGGGAACTTTCACATTTTTTTGTAATCACAGGAAAAACATCATTTTTTTTTTCTTCTAAAAATCTGTGTCATCGCTATGGCAACGAGGAGCGAGTTCTACCAGAGTGAAACATGAGTTTTATTTTGGATTTTTTGGGTTAGTGGTCAGTCGGGTTAGACGTGTACGATGAGGCGTTCGGGGCCCAGCAGTGAAACCCCGCCCCCCTTACCCTCCATCTCCACACTGATTGGCTCCGAGTCAGGTGACCCCTGTTCCCCCACTGGGGGCGGGCCATCAGGACCTGTACCTCTTTCAGGGTCACCTGCCTCCTTTGGGAATGCCGCCCCATGATGGGTGGAGCCGGCGCTTGTGGGTGTGGTCTTCCCTGCGGTTGTTGACGAAGGGGGAGGAGGAGAAGGAGGTGGAGGAGGAGGAAGGGGGAGGGGCAACAGAGTGAGTGATTAGTGAAATGTGAATCGGGACAATCAAACTGCACAAAACAAAAATGAGGGTGAGTCCCGAGTGGAGGGGAAAAAAAACGCCACCTGTTATTAACACAAAGATGATGAAAGTGACGACAAAAAACGCACACACACAAAGCAGGCGTTAATCCAGCCGCCACAGATACACAACGCCCGACACAAAAGCCACGCAGTGCAGCGTACGCCGCCCACATCCCTCGACCTCCTTTTTTTTTTGGCATCCCAGCATCTGCGATGACAAATCCGTCTCTGCGGCGAAATTATTATTTGACTTCAAAATAAACCTGCTTGATTTAAATAAACAAATACAAATACAGACGATGCCTCGTGGCACATTTTTGAAGCACAGCTCTCTGGCAGTTTGTCAGAACAGTGTCAGCTTTGCCAATGTCGACGCCGACTTAGTGTTCCAACAAATCAAAATAAACTATTATTAACATTCCAACAAAGCCAGGATGGTTTCCATGACATGAATTTTATCCTGATATGCAAACTTCTGGCTTTTAGTCCGACTCTAACGCACCACCCACGCCACTTTTATTCCATTTTTTTTTTCTTTTTTTTACACAGCCTTGAACTCTGACCTCCATTAAATCTCATCCGTGTCTGTTCTGCTAAGTGTTTTCACAGATAGGTTGAAACCGATACTGGTGGCAGGCGAGGTAATGTCTGTTTTTTCCTTTTTTTTTGTTTCCACTACCTCACCCCAGCTGAGCGTTTTCACAGAACTCTCTCCGTGGTGAACATTTAGAAACGGGCAACATTTGGAATCATTTCAACCGTGTGCCAAAGAACCACGCTGGGGGCGCCAGGCCTCGTTTTATCAAACATATTTGTCCCGATGACACTCAACTCCACATCTCCATTTCATCACGAGGTCTCTGTTGTCCTTGAACAGAGAACGTAACATGATATATATATATACTGCATATATATAACAAATATATAATAATAATTCAGATAATAAGAACAATATAATAATAATAATAATAATAATAATAATAATAATAATAATAATAATAATAATAATAATAATAATAATAATAATAATAATAATAATAATAAATAAGTCATTGTGTGAGGCACTGTGGGAGGAGAGAGAGCTCGTTCTGGGCCCCGTCACTTCACCATCTGCGCTTGGCAAATTAAGCGGACACCAGAGGGGTCCCAGCACCTCAGGACTCCATCGTTTCTTTCTCTGTCTCTCTCTCTGTCTCTCTTTTACAGTTGATAAAGTCCCCCCCAAAAAAGCAGGGATGAGAGGAACTTTTCATCACCTACAAAGACGGGTATTTGACCCTCCTCTGTGCTGGCTGTCATTGTGAGAGGAAGTGGACGAAAGCCAATGTCCCGCCCCTTTGCTGAACGCTAAAAAAAAATGTTCAATTATAAAACCCTGTATGATAACTGGCACATGGGGGGCGTTATTGTCGAGTAAAGTTGGTCATTGATTTTCAGCGCCGAGACTAAAAAGTGTGTGTGTGTGTGTGTGACTCAGCTTGAAATGAAAAAAAGGAATAAATACAGAGAGAATCTGACTGTGAGTTAAAACACTTGAAGCATGCGGGTGGTGAGGGGCCCACAGGAGTTAACAGGGGGGGTTGCTCTTCTTCATCATCATTATCATCATCATCACTGAGCGTTAAATCTCAGGGAGGACAGAGGCGCTCTGACTCACAGAGCGGCCTCTGTTCCCCGGACGGACGGTCCGTGCCGACATCTTCCAGCGCGATGCCACTAATGACTGCATGGGATGAGTTCCCCCGTGTCCTCATTTATTGGGTGACAAAGAGATCCGACTCTGAGCAAGTCCTCTGAAAAGTTAAGGCCGTTTTTTGTCTTTGTTCCAGTTTAGCTGTGAAAGCCGATAACAAGCAAACGAAGGCTCCGGCCAACAACTGTCGGAGCATGAAACGAGCAGCTTTTGAATGTTTGTTAGAAACCAACAACAGATCCTCAATCTTGTCCGAAGGGGGCCGGACAGCTTTTTTTTTTTCTTTTTTTTTTTTTTATTGCTATTCCAGGCCAGCCAGGGGCAGAGCGGAGTGGCCCCTCCGGGAGAGTAATGGGACGTGACAGGGATGATGATGCTCCCTGACTCGGGGCATTAGTGCAGCACGGCTCCCGGTCCATCAAAAGGAGAGATCGCTTCAGACAAAGGCTTCAATGTTGAAGCTGTGGGACGAGACGAGGCGGCGGCGGCGGCCTCCGTGAAGGATGCAGCAAACATCACCGAGTAATGGCGTCAAAATGTAATAAAAGCCAATAAATTGACTTTGTGAGCGCCAGAGCGACCAAACAAATGTAAATTGAAGCTCCGTGTAGAATATTTGTTGGTAAGGATATTTAATTTTTTTTTTCAAAATTATTTCCACTCGAGGAGACGAGGTTGTAAAAAAAATATATATATATATATAAGGAGTTGGTATATACACATTTGAAATGTTGAACTTCCTGCTTAACAAAGCCGACTGTACTGGAATGAATGCACCTTCTTAATGAACCGATACCAAGACCAGTGTAAAACTGGCCAAGTTGCAAAATAAAAATCGGTGGCGCTCGACGAATAAAATAAAAAATCAAACCAACTTTCTAAAGAATCCGCTTGTGAAGCGCTGGTTTCGTGCTACTTCTATGTAAAGATAAAGAGACATGTCCACTGACCGTACGCCGAGTCTAACGCCGGGTTCTGTTTGCGAGTCGTGGCCAGGACGTCTGGAGGAGAAAAGAGGACAAAAAAAAAACGTGAGTGTGTGTTGTTGAATTCTTTACTGTAACACAAACACCAGCAAAAAAAAAACAAACGGCACCACCCACTTTATCTTATATTTATATAAAAAAAAAATCCAAAAAAACTTCTATGAGCAAAGGCTTAATTAAAATAGAAGGAATGAGAACAATAATCCAGCTGGGATTACGAACAAGGTCAAAATACTCTTCGAGCTTCAATATGAACTGAATAAATAAATCATAAATCTCCATAATAATATGTTTGATATCTCTCTGTTAGTTTATGTAGAATACAGAAAGGTTTGCCTCTCACCGTGGCAGGTGTCAGGTTGCTGAAGGTAGCTGTCCTCCACGTCCTGTTCAAACGCGCCTCTGGGAAAAAAAAACACACACACACACACACAAATGAATTTGCCCATTTCATCTGTTTTGTTTCTAAGGAAAAAAAAGTCGCAGGATGGGTTGTATTCTTTTCACCGTGATCTGGACCAAAAGCTTCCTCCCTCAGATCATCTCGCATTTTAATCGTTTTTTTTTGGGTGTTTGGCAGACTGACTCCATTAGTTGTGATAAAAAAAATACAAAAACGGTCATTTCCTTTTCGTTTATCTCTCCACTTTCCTTCAAACCGCTTCCCCGGTGTGTACTCGACTCTGTCAGGATCCATATCTGGTTCCTTCTCTCTCCACCATCTCGCCGGATTTTAGTCCAATCGGGCGACTGCCGGGGAAATTGGCTCCGACACTTTGGTTCCGTTTTGAATCATCTCCAAAGATGGTATGATTTTTTTTTTGCGTGTCGGTAATAAACATTCAGAAAGGCACGTGAATTGATTTCCATGGACACAAAATCTCCGATAATTATATTTTCCCTCCATCGCCATCAGAGGACCTTCAGAAAACCACCAAAGATCTCGTGGCTGTCATTGTTTTCAGTGTAATTAGTGAATCGCTCGGAATCAACTCGAGTTCTTTTCTGAAGCGCGGCTGCAAACCGAAATAAAAACCCCAATCCGACAATTATTGATTTTCTGCTCCTCTGATGAAAACCTGCATCCGATTGATTGGCTCACCTCCGACTCCATCACAAATCAAAAAATCATCCAGACGTACGGAGCTGAGCGGAAGCTTCCACGCCAACAATCCTCCCACACGACCCTGAAATCCGCCAAGTTAAAAAGACGCGGGCTCACGAGCACCCGTGGAATGGGGCGCGCAGAAACACTTTGTACAGGCGCCACCTTCTCCATAACAAACCGATTCATGTTCTTATATAGCCAAGGCACGGCCCGGGGGCCTCACACACATTCTACTGTATGCAAACAGAACACATCCGTCTATAATCGGCCAGACTCACGCAAACGGAAAATACACAAAGCTGCACAAACACGATTTTCAGATTGGTCACCACCAGGTTCACGACAAGCGAATAACACACATGTTCAAACTGAAGCCAGCCATTGAACGGAGGAGTGAGAATAAGAGTCACAGCTCACATCACTGAGGACAGCTGGAGCAGAAAATCACGGCGTCGGTGTCCACAAGCATCGATGGAAGCGAAATTCACCGTCGTTACATTCCAGGTGGACTTGGAAAATCTGCTCTTCACTTTGAAAGCATGAAAAGGTCTCTCTTTGGTCATGGATATATAACCGCACTGTGATTTATTCTCTCGGTTTTTCGTCCAGTGTCAAAAGAGATGATGATAATAATAATAATGATAATGATAATGATAATAATAATAATGATGATGATGATGATGATGATGATGATGATGATGATGATGATGATGATGATGATGATGATAATAAATAATAATAATAATAATAATAATAATAATAATAATAATAATAATAATATAAAAACGGAAAATATAAGAAAGTTGAGCTGAGGTGAAAAGACATATTAGACGGAAAATAACAGATTTTTTGTATTATCCTGCTGCCTCTCAAAGAATCGCGACGCGTCGTCACTCACATTTTATTTACAACAGCTTCTCCAGCACAGCCTGACATTTCCCTTCATCCCAGTCCAGGCGGAGTTTTCAGTTTATATCTGTCAACTCGTCAAACTGGCCAAATGCTCTAAACACCGACGTCTGCCTGATGCTCGATAAAAAAACCCACAACAGGAACAAAATACTGTACGAGTGAGGTGGAGATTTTTGGCACAGAAGCAAGAACATCATGATCAGGTTGATGCTGTATGTTTAATATTGACTTATCTACTCAGATAATGTATATACATATATATATAGATATATATACAGTATATATAAAATAGGTTAAGAAGATGTTTTCTGCATCTCACAGAGAAAGCCAGATTTAAGGTCAGAAACCGTTCCATCTTTGGTAGATTAATATGAAAAAAAGAATTCTCGTGAAAAACGCTGCTCATAAATCACAACCGTCGAAAGCGTCCAAAAGAGAAGCAACAATAATGAAATCCACGTCTGCAGCAAGAAGGGAATAACATTAAATACATTTAAATAAACGTCTGAAGCCGAGCATCAGGTAGGGATTTCAGACAAAAACCTCTGGCTGTCAGGTATCAACATCTGTCTGAATTTACCCAGAAGCCCCGTGGGTGCGGGTTCACGTCCTGCAGCTGGCTCAGCTTCACTCTGAACAAACAACACAGGAGGTTCTGGGATTTTAGATTTTTTTCAGTTGCCGACGGAGTATTAACGTCAAACACACTTTTTACTCTCACCTGGTTTTATATTTTTATATTATATATTTTATATTTTGACCATTTTCTTTTAAGAAAATAATAATATAAAAAAAAAAGCTCTGCACTCAAAGGCCTTAACTTCATTTCACAAATCACAGGAAAAATATTTAATGAATAGGGTATCAACCTTGACCCAAAAAAAAAACGGAGAAAAAGAGATGGATGAACAAAAATTGTCGATTCGAGTGTCTTTGTGCAATTTGTTCAGAAAAAGAAAAAATGAAATAAACTAATCACCAGCCTCATCCTTAAATAATTAGAATCTGCTCTTCAGGGCTGACCTGATTTTTTTTTTATTTATCCGTCTCTGTGTGTCCTTGGCCGGCTTTTGTTTTGGCGACGGTGATTATGGCAAACGCATTCGCATAACGAGTGAGACGAGGAGAGAAGGAGAAAGAGGGCTGCGTACACCTCCTCCTCTTTTTCCTCCTGCTCCTCCTCGGGCCGCTCCTATTCCTCCAGATCAGCCACAAATCACTCATTACAATCTACGCCACCTCTGGAGGAGAAAGGACGTCAGGAAAAAAGAAAGGAAAAAGAGGCCGATAGTGGAAAAAAAGAAGTGAGAGGGGAGGCTGAGAGAAGGAGAAGAAGAGGAGGAGGAGGAGGAGGAGGTCCCTGGAGGGCGCTGACTATTGAGCTGCTTCATCTTAACCTCCACTCAGACTCTGATTCACATCACTTCATCCTTCTCTCCCGTCTCCATCTTTATCACCCTCTTGCATCCTTTTCTATTCTTCACCTTCTCTCAATGACACAGACTCTCTCTCTCTCTCTCTCTCTCTCTCTCTTCCCTGGCTGATCTGAAGCCAGGTTCTGGTCCGTATTGGTTCCCAGTGCACACGCTAAGCACACGGAGTCATAAATCAAAGCTCTGCTCTCATCAGATGGTCCTCGACCTCCCGACCTCCGACCACATACCTAACCCCAAATCTAAATCTCAATCCGGATCCCGTCCTTAAGTCGCATAGTGAAACCCGCTCCTTCGGGACACGACAACTTTTCCATCCTTTATGACACACGCATTTTTGAAGAACCAAAAATATCTTCTGTGACAACTTGGTGACTTTCACTGACCTGGAAAGCAGCAACGAATCCAACCCATAATAAATAAACTTCAGCTTCTCACGGAATGGTCCGTATAAACAGGAAGTGAAAAACATCAGATGAACCGCGGGATCTCACCGCATGTGAAAACGTTTTTTTTTTTTTTTGAAAAGTGTCCAAGAACATGTAAGCAGCTGACAGAAGGCCAAACGATGTCTGTGGCCTACGGTGTTGGAAAAAAAACAACAGTAACCACGGCAACAGCATCTCTTCAGCTCCAGAGCAACACAACAATGATAAACTGTGAATGTGGACTGTGTTGCCACGGCATAGATTCATGTCAGCACCCACCACCTCTCACTGGCTTCGGGATTTAATCTTCTCCTCTAACTCGTAGCAAGAAAAGAAATATATGTATATATATTCGTGCTGGGCAACGATACATTTTTAAAATTATTCGCATATTTATGGGCAAAATTCAATAATAAATTGAGACTGGAAAACTCTGCTCTACAGCGCTCACTCATCAATATGTTGTTTCCTGATTGTTTAATCCGTACAAGAGGAGAAGTGGAAAAACCACAAGCTGCGGGTTTTACACCAGGATTATGTGCGAGATTATTTCTTGGCTTCACGAAGTCCCGCCTCCTCCAGCCTTGACGCTGAGATAAGTTAACCAGCTGCTGGAAACAGCTGGCCGTCTGGCAAAGGCGCGACTCCAGAGAAGTCACTGTGCCCGAACCGAGGAGCTGGCAAAGATAACGTGGTTCCACAAATGAAACCCAAAAAAAAAAAAACACAACCACAAAAAATAAGAGAGCCAACAGAATCATGCAGCTAAAATGTGAAACAAAAACAAAAAAAATCAGGAACACTTGAAGTAATCCAGCTCTGCACATTTTCTGCAATACCCTGTGTGTGTGTGTGTGTGGTGCGTGTGCAGATGGGAGGTAAGTATCGACAACACGCACGCACACGCACACCTTTTACAACCAACTTACATAGACATAAAAAATCTGTGGTTTAGCAGCAGGTTGTACATCAGCCACACGGAGGCATGCAGAATCCTTCACCGCCCGAGGCTCACAGGACCAAGAAATACTACCTTAAATGTACTCCTCCTCCTCCTCCTCCCCCCCCCCCCCNNNCCCCCCCCCCCCCCCCCCCCCCCCCTCTTTAGCACATCCATCTCTCTGTCTCCCTATCCGTCCGTCCGTCCATCCATCCATCTCTCTGAGTCCTGCAGACAGCGCAGTGATTCAAAAACATCTCTTCTGACTTTATGACAGACTCTGGGAGAGAATTGTGTAACGATTGTCCGGTGCCACACATTCATGGTCTCATACTGAAAATATATATTTCATATGTAACGATATACTGTATATATATATATATACACTGTATATTGCGACACCGTAGCAGCTTTTAAGTTAAAAATAGGCTCATTGTTGCTCTTTTTCTGTCCATTCACCATAAATCTCTCTGCATAGCCAATGAGACATTTTTATTTTCCGCTGGGTTCCAAACACTGTCTTTTCTATTTTTTTTTTAGAATTGAATTGCTTTATAATATTTCAACGAGCACCTGGAGGAGAGACGGGTTCCGAGAACCTACTCACGGCTCAGGAGTTCCACAATAAAACGGAGGAAAAAAATGTAACCGTCCAATTATTCTTTTAACCTCTTAACTTCCAACTTTTCTTTTTTCAAATGTTCACCTATTGAACGACACCAAAAGCTCTTCAAAAATTCACCATGACGTTATTTTAATTATGACATATATACACGGCACCTGATTTGACAGAGAACAACACAATCTATATATGAGGTCAAACATGATCATCACTTGGCCGACGCCCACTCGTCTAATCCAAGATTAGGTATCGATTATAGATTCAGTCTCCTCGGCAGCTGAAGCGAGAGAACGCGATGGTTCCTTCTGCCCCCCCCTTATTGACCGAGTTGGAAACGTGTCCGCGGTGACCGTGAGTTACAGAACTAATAAACGTCTTTATATAGCTGCGTCCACACTGACCCACAACACAACAACGCAATCTGAGCGCACTAATTAGTACAACTTCGTCGGGGGGGGAATTAACGGCTCCAACCTTCCGGCCGGAGCGATTTTAGGGAACCTGCCGGGCCGAGAACCACCATGAATCACGTCGGCTGGCACACCGCTGCTGCCTCATTAATAAAGTTGGAGGAATATTTTGCTCCAGGGGGGGGAAAAAAAAAATGTAAATAAAAACCCTGATGGGTGATACCGAAACATTCCAGCTGCTCAAGCAAAACCTCGACATCGAGAATATTTTCCATAACCAATTTAAATTAAGCAGTAATATCCTCAATGCGTGGAGCCTTGCTTTCAACACATTCACTAAAAAAATGACGCTAAATATTTGAACAAACACTCCAAAAATGTGACCTTCCGGAATAAATCACAGCGGAATTTAATCAGCTCTTAATCAATCAAACTCTGGGTTGATTTGTGCGATTTGTATATACTAGATAAAAAAAATATTTGTATTTCCGCTAAACATGTTGGGTTTTATCGTCAGGGGACTTTTATTTTGAAAGAGGATTTATCTTTTGTCCCCAGCGTGATGAAAAACATCCTGGAGCTGTGGACCACTTGCACCGTGTTTTCAAACATGTCGCACAGCATCAATGGTTCTCTTTGTACTCCAGGTAATTTTTTCTCCCCATTAAAAGATATATATATATTTTTTGAAATGTCATAACACTAAAAAGGGAGAAAAACACATATCTCATAATAATATATCAATACACAAGTGCGGCCCATTAGTCTGATGTGTGTCAGAGGTGATCTATGAACAGGCACGTAACAGGAAGAAGGAGGAGGAGGAGGAGGAGGAGGAAGAAAAATAAATCAAAAAACACCAGAGAAGCAGCTTCCATCAATTCCACCGTCAACATTAATTCAAACATTGACGACCGTAATGATGGTTGCGGTGACATTTGTCAGCGCTGCCCTATAATAAGTACCGTGTGTGTGTGTGTGTGTGTGTGTGTGTGTGTGTGTGTGTGTGTGTGTGATTGACTTACTTGAAACCAGGTGTGACTGTGGCACAGCTGCCCGACTTCAGCCAAATGCAATAAGGGTCCCGCGAAGACAGACAGCTTCTGTGCAACACACACACAGACACACACAGTCAGCCAAGTGCACAGGGAAGCAGATGTTGGGCGGGCCCAACAACACACATCACTTTCAGAGGTGAGCTCATGTGAATCCTGCTGTGAACGTCCAAGTCAAAGACGGAAACAGCCCAAAAAAAACAAAAAAACACACACACACACGCTTTAAATTGAAGACGACAATGCCGTGGTGTCGTTTTTGCAGTGTGATGGTGGGAGTTGGCAGAATAAATGTTTTACATCTTTAGGCCACGCCCACATTGATGTCTTTTTCTTTTGCAGAGGAACTTTGGTTCTGTTCAGACGTGAAGCATTTAAATAAAGTCGATTTTAAAATCTCCTGATGACTGTGAACACATCACTGTTCAGCCTCTTTCTATGAATAAAATATGTAATTAGCTCAGTCCACAAACACGGACTAACGAGTATCTCCACTGATCAACATAAATTAACACAGACAATTAGAAAAAGAGAGACACAGGAAAAGATTCGATTCTGATTGGAGTCAGGAAGAAAAACGAGCTTTGGTTTTTTTCTTTCTAAAATGACAGGATTAAAAACAGCTGTTTTTTTTTTTTTTTAAACAGGCTTTAAAGTCCAAATCCATCATTACTTTACTCATAATTGTTTTCTGAATTGTTAAATGCATCATCTCAACTCATCACCACTGAAAATCACAAGACGTAAACAGAATCACACCCTTAAACTCGTTCTGCGCTTTTTTTTTAAATGTCATAAATTCAACAATCTAATCTGGTCCCAGTCTTTTATCTGTCAAAAAAAAAAGAAAAAAATATTCTCAACGTTCCAAAGTACAAAAATCTGCACATTATGCACCAGTTAAAGAAAAAAAAAAAAAACATGAATCTGGATTAACACGGTTGTTATTTAAAGATGTCTGGGTTGGATTTATATGTTTACATGTTTTAGCTTTCACAAAAGATCCTTTAAATGTGTGTTTACATTCAGACTCCGCGGTCATTCCGAATAATCCACGAGACGCCTCGTTCGGAGAAACTGAGATTGTCTCTGTGCTGTGATTTACATCACGCTGGACAGACTGGGGATTGTGGACTTCCTGCTTGCTTTCAGGCCCCTCAGCAATAACCAGCATCCATCGACATTAGCCACATTTCCTGCGGTTACGAAACATATAAATAAAAAATAAAAAATCCCAGCAGAGCTCAGTGTCAGTAGAGTTGATTAAACTCTTCAGCGGCTCGGCCTGGTGTTTCATTTAATCCCGCTCTCTGTGGACATCTGAATAATTACCCCGCAACACCGACATAGCGAGCGTAAAGAAAAACAACAGTTTAGGTGACTGCAGTCGTTTTAGTTCTGAGTTGCTGAACAACGTCATCGGAGATAAAAAGAGAAAGAAAAATGAAACAACGCCGGCAGCTTTCTACACCGTCAAGCCAAAAAGCCTTTTTTTTTTTTTTTTTTTTTAATCAAAGAAAAAGTCCCATAAATACCCCAAAATAAAAAGATTTCAATTTTTGAGAACATCAGCGTGCCACAGAAATTAAATTCCATCTGGAACCTCAGAACCTTTATCCACCAGTTATTTATGTACACAAATGTAATTATTGTTTTGTTTTTCTGATGGAAACACCAACAAAAAACAAACAAACAATAAAATCCACCCCGGGGGGAACGCCATTAAACGAATTCAACATATTAAGACCCAGGTCCAGTTTATAATAAACATGAAAATGACATTCTGGGAAATTAAATATTATTATTGTGGTCCAACAAACATTGGCGTGTTGTGTGCATCTGGGATCATGGGAAACGTGGTCTCCGAGTCTCCGAGGTCTTTTTTTTTTTCCAGAATGGTCCGACGCGGCTGTTTTTCCAGCTGAGACGACAGAAGCTAACAAAGTTATTATTATTATAATTTTTTTTTTTAATCCAGACTGCAAAGGGCTGTTTGTTCAGCTTTGTTTTTCACAAGACATCCTGGGAGTTTTTTTTTTTTTTTTTTTTGCCTGATGATAAACACTTTCCCCCGAATTAACTGATTTTCCATAGTGCATTTGAGTGATTTGTTGACAGCGTTACAGCGAGGCGTAACCCGTTTGCAGAGAAAAGACAACAACGTACACATTCAAGAACGCAAAAGCACGAGTGCATCCGGGACACCGTGCGCCTGGGGCCGGAGGTCACAGCAGAGGTCGTCGGGTTACAATTAAAAACAAAAAAAGGCCCTCAATAAACTCTATGATGTTGAATTGAATACTTCCTGTGTATGTTAGCCAAACCTACACATCTATCTTTTTATAATCAAAAACTATTTTCTCTCCAAAAATAAAAGACATTTTATATTTTTGGTTCTCGCAGAGCGACCACCGCTGTGACGGAAGGTTTTAAACCGACTCTGGCCAACATGTGACGGTGAAGGGAACAGATTTCATAAATGATTCATCCCCCTCGCTGCAAGGTGTATGAGGAATCTTTTTTCTTTTCTTCCTTTTTTTTTTTACATGACAGGACTGAACCTCTGAACCGGTCCAGATGTGTCCAGAGGTTTTTTTTGGCCATTTGTTCTCAGCGTGACGCTTTTTTTCTCTTATATATATATACGACGCGTCCCTGCTCGCTCTTTAAAAAAAAAACAACCCTCAGACGTGTGTCATGCTATGATGAACACGGAGGTGTGTGCGCGTGATGAACGTTCATCAGCTGCCGAGGGGCTGCTGGGATTTATTCTGCTCCTCATAACTTCCAGCTGTCAGTCAGCCGACGTCCTGGAGACGGTTTGAACTAAAACACGGAACCGCTCGGATCGGGAAACCACCAAACTCAATGAAGAAGCTGTTCAAGAAAAATGTATGACGCTTAATAGCTAAAAGCACATCAATTATTATCGCTGCTTTGCTTTATTTATAGGGAAGCCTTTTGAACTTTTTTTTTCTGGAGGATAAAAGGACGCATACAAACTATACAATGAGCTCTTTACAGGGGTCAGATGAAAAGATTTCAAGGATTATTCCAATTCATTCGCAACTTGGTTAAATAAGTTTAAGGGTGGCGAAGAAACACGAGCAGTGAGGCCATGAGACAGTGTGGTTATTACGGCAAAAATAATCATTTCACTTTTTAAAAAAAGGAAAATAAACATACACTTATTTCTTGCAGCTCAAACTGACCAAGTCAAAACAATAATACACCCGAGCTGAGGGTTTCAGGGTTCGGGGGCCTCTTCTGCTCGCTTTCGTTGAGGTTTTTTTTTTCTTTCCCCTTTATTAAAAACTTTTATTGCATACAGTTCCGAGCCCCCTGCTCAAAACATTTTCTGGAACCTAATATTGGCAGCGGGGCCTGCAGTGTAGAAAGAAACCTGACGGCTTCAGTGGGGCGGAGAGAGAGATGGACAGAGAGAGAGAGAGCGAGCGAGCGAGCGAGAGAGAGAGAGCGCGAGTAGTAGAGTGGGAGAGGGAGGTGATGGAGGTGAACCCGAGCTGCTGGCTAACGCTGATGAGGATTAAAGCTCTTAATCCCAGGATGAGGTGCTGCGGCTGTCGTCTCTACAAAGGATTATGGGGGATGTAGTCATACTGTGAGCTTAACTTTCTCAAAAAAAAAAACGGTCCTATCCATTTTCTGCCTCCCTTTGCTCCTTCTCTCTTTTTCCTCCTCTCAGCTTAGGGGGAAAAAAATGAAATAAAAAATGGAAGCCACCGTCAGTTCCTGGCTCGTAGCCAATCAGCTGGATACACTTTTAAAAATAAGCGATGTTGAGAGCTTCTCCAGGCCCCCTTCTTTTTTTTTCGCAATGAGGGGTTAGCATGCTATGGTGGTGGGTTTATTCCCCAGTGGAGGGAAAAATATTTTCTCTGGGTTCAAGGGGTCGATAAAACGGGGGTTTAAAGGGGGGGAGGAGAAGGGGGCAACATTCCTCCGAGCCCCAAAAATAGATTGTGAAGCCGGGGAGCTGAGGTTAAAACATCGCCTGACAAAACAAAAGAAGACTGTGGAAAAAAAAAAAGAAAGAGAGATGCTCGAAGCCTGGGATCATAAACTGCCTCTAAAAGCCTCTCGACAGCAGCACTTTTATTTAGTAGAGAAACTTTACAGCAGATACTAACCTCGCGGCCAATACGCCCACGAACAGCACTCCATCGTTTACAACTGTACCCGATAACATTTCATTTAATTATTAATTTCTCTCGAATCTGCTGGTCTATTTAAAAAAAATGGTCAGATAAGGACCATCGCGCTGTAAAAAAAAAAAAAAAAATCTCTTCAGATGTTTGTTTTTTTTCATCTGAGACACACTCGATACACGAGAGGATTGAACACCTGAAAGCCAATCATTCATCTGAGCAGATAAGATGATCCTGGTTTTCAACTGCAGCGTAACCTGGTTTCTCATCAGCCAAATAAAAAAGATTCTCTTTGAATCCTTCATCTACGTAATGAGGTCCATCTCTTCAAAATAAAGGACTAAAAGTAAAATTAGCACTGTACTGTAATCTATACAAGCACATGCCACATACTTGTTGTTATTTAAGTATTCATATTAAAATATAATAATCATAATCATAATCATAATCATAATCATAATAATCATAATAATTGGATTTTATAAAAACGTTCAAAAATCTCAGCCCCACCACACTTCCTGCCGCCTGGATATTTTTTTCTTATCCTCACACACCTGGCAGACTTTATTGTGCAGAAACTTCATCCACCGGGGGGGAAGATAATAACGTAACACCCGCAATTTGGTTCAGCCGCTTGGTGAGACGCCTCTAACAGCATCATGATGGGGCACCTTTCTCAAATTGTGGGTTTCAGAGGGAAAAATCGATGTGACTTTACCTGAGCTACTCGACTTGAAAACGACATTCATGTGCGTGTGTACGTTCTCATTCCTCAGGCTGATTCCAACATGTTATACCAGACATTCTCTTTTGAGACAATTTTCCCAGTTACCAAAAAAAAAAAAAACACATATTATATATATATATACATATATGTGTGTGATTTTTATTTTATATATGATTTTTTATAGCATATTTTACTCAACACTCTCCTGCTGGTGACTCTATTATGAAGTCATGGTTTTGCTTTACGTGCGATTATAAATACATTTATCCTCACGATCTGGATTTACGTTTTCCGAGTGATAAAAACATTCAGAACCCGGCCTCGGCTGGACCTGATCCTGAATCTCTCAAGTGGATAAAACTGAGATGATCTCCAGGATTTTTTCCCAGTGAAAGACTGCAGCTTATGTTTATTTATAGCCATTATCTATAAATCTACAGATGATTGGTTCTGCAGCTGTGGAACCTCAAAAACATCTCACCACACGTTCTCTGAGCTCCAGATGACATTTGCAGCTTTGGCAAACTTCCAATTTTTTTTTCACTCACAGACAAAGAAACAGATAAATGCAGTGAGTTATGCATGTTTGACTCGATACATTATTTCATTCTTATTGTCATTTCTTGTGCACACGCAGAAACGAAAAGAGAGAGCGCGAGACTCACTTTCTGCAGGTGCTGTAGTCGGAGCAGCGGCTGAGCGGGACGCGGATCACGCAGCTGGAGAAGGCCACGAACAAAGCGTGATGGTCCCGGTCCAGCTCCAGACCCAGAACCCTCCGGTCCTCCCCCTGCACGTTACATCTGTAAAAAAAAACAAAAAAAAAAACCCATCAGTGGACTGGAGAATCACGCAGAGGAGGCGAGGGGGGAATCAAAGTCATGCAGATAGACTCTTTGAAGATGTGAAATCAGAAAACAAAAGGAGACGCAGGGAGGAAGAAAGAGAGAGAAAAAAAGAGAGAGCATCATCCCCCGTGGCTGAACAGGGTGATGCAAAGTGGGTGGGCAGGACGGATGGAGACGGAGGTGAAGACACAAAAGAGATGAAACAGGAAAAGATAATTAAGGAGGAGAACGCGAAAAAAAAGAGAGCGAGTTTGGAGACAGAGAGAGAGAGAGAGAGAGAGAGAGAGAGAGAGAGAGAGAGAGAGAGAGAGAGAGAGAGAGAGAGAGAGAGAGAGAGAGAGAG
>JAFBJU010001534.1:78980-96437 GCA_016785305.1 Colistium nudipinnis
GTGTATGTATGTATGTATGTATGTATGTATGTATGTATGTATGTATGTATGTATGTATGTATGTATGTATGTATGTATGTATGTATGTACATTAATAAATAAATAAACCCAAGATGACTAAGAAGACCTTAACATTTCATTCGCAGACTCGGCGTGCGAAAGCGTGGCCGCGCGGCTCACCTGCAAACAGGCCCACGTTGGACTGGCGCGACTCGAAGGGACAGCGCGCCTGTCCCACCACCTCCTCCCCTTCCTGCTCCAGGGTCGACATCTGAGACAGAGCGAAGGACAAAAAAAAAAAGCACACACACTTTAGAAGGCCAATAAAATAAAACAATACACAGGATATAAAAGACAACGGTAGACCCGAAAACAGAATCACAGTTTACCACCACGTCTTTAATGGAAGGATGAGTTGTGTTTGCGAACATAAAAACGCACACAAATCGATGGGTGATAGAGAAAAGCAACACAAGCATCAGTGTGTAAAACTATTCAATCTATGAATGTTAAAGTCAAAAAATGAACACAGATGTTTGGTGTTAAATACTTCCAAAATGAAAATATCATGATCATGAAGAAATGAACCCAGATGAATTCAGTCAAATTTTTTTAATTTCAAAAAAACCTTTTAACAATTTAGAATGAGTTCAAATCCCTAAAAGCAGAACGATTCGTCATAAAATTAAAACTTTTCACAGGAAAAGATTTTCATGTAAGAATATTAGGATTTAACAGACAAGCGATAGATTATCAAATAACGCAGGATTAAAACTGAGAGCATGTCATTTTTCCCAATTTCACCGGGCCGGAGGAGACAACTGAGAAAACAATCGAGGCACAAAAAGCGACACGTCTGAGATCACACATCTCACAAATCATCAAATGATTTCAAACGAAGCTAAATCCTGTTTGAAATCTGATTAGAAATCAAGAAGCCGGCGCGACTTGAAGTGAAACAGCAGGTTGTTGATCACAGAATAAAAAAATAACAAAAAAGCCTTCTGAAGTCGGGGAGAAGTGAAATGCATCATGGGTAGAGGAAGACAGATGGATCAAGGTTTTTTTCTTTTTATATGACAATTGCGTGTTGCAGACAACACGACTCTGTGTTGTGTGTTGAGCAGCTGTCCCAGCCGCTACATGTCCACGGCTGGACGTCCATTCATGTCTGACGGACACACACGCACGCCTCAGACTCAATCCCCCGTTGTTCTGCGCAGATTTTCTTCGATATAATTTACACTCTCTCTCTCTCTCTCTCTCTCCAGCTGTGTTGATAATCATCTCTTGTGCAGTTTTTTTTAATTTAAAGCAGACGGGGGGGGGCACAGCTGTGTGTGTGTGTGTGTGGGTGGGGGGGGGGGGGGGGGGGGGGGGGGGGGGTGGTGAAGACGGATAGTATGCATGGATGTGTGTTTTGGTTGTGTCTGTAAATCAGGGACTCGTGGAGACTGAAACCTGAGACCTGATCCTGGAAAGTCGTCACACACACACACACACACATGTTATCTGAGTTCAGCTCCAGACGAGTCTGTGGCAGGAGGTTGTAGTTTCCATTTTCATACAAAATAATAATAATAAAAAATTAATCTCCAAAAACCGGTGTAATGTTTATATACTGAAACCGCATTGAACCCCGAAGGGTGCACATCCCATAATGTGCACGCGGCCTCAGGACAGGGGGTGTGTACGAGTGTGTGTGTGTGTGTGTTTTCACTGATGCATAAAACACCTGCTGTGCCCGAGCCTCTGTGACACGTGTTAATGTGTGCGTTTACGACAACGATATCCCCGGGTAACCGCACGCGAACACATAAAGCTGGCTGGCCGCGAACAGGAGACGAATTTAGTTTGCGGCTCGTCGTTTCCTTGAGCGGGCGGAAACAACGGCGTAGGATTCCAACACGGCCCACGAGGGGGCGGGGCTTTACGGCACGCCTCGCGTCGGCTGTTTTGTCTAACGTGGAATGTGTAATCTGGGATTAGAGCAGATGTCGTACCTTGTAGTTGCGGCAGGTTGGGTTGAAGGCGTTGGTGCCGCAGGCGAACAGCGTCTCGTCGTTTCGCGGAACCAGAACTTTGATGTAGTTGTAACATTCGTCCTGTGAAGAAGAAGAAAACGGTTTGATGCCTGTGCGCATGAAGGAGAACAAAAAAAAAAAATGGCAGCGGATCAAAAACGGGAAATTCATTTGGTGACACCCGGATTCCTGGAAACCATCAGCTCACGGAAGAACATCTCGGAGGACGAGAATAAAAACCCGAAGATGCAGGATAATAATACTCACGCTGTTTTTCCCCCTCACGGTGCATTTCTCCACGTCCTTGGTCTTCCACGTCAGTTTCTGAAATACATGAAGAAAAGAAAGAAAGAAAACAGACAGCAAACTGTCAGAGAGGAGCGGCTTCTCACCATCTCAGCTTCTGTCCGCGCTGGGAGCAGACGGCTGGGATGGAAATCTCATTAACTTCAATAAACCGCCGTGGAGCAAAAACAAACAAACAGGGATGACTGCGCAAAAAAAAAAAAAAAATTAAATTAAATTAAATAAAAGAAAAAAATAAATGGCTCGATGTGCGAGACACGTTGGGAATCAAAGGAGCTTTCGATCACGTCGTCGTCCATTAGAGGAGGAGTCAATTAGCCCTAACGACGCTGGAGGCTAAAAGACACACACAGGCGCGCACACACACACACGCACACGCACACACAAGCAGCTGCAGCTGCAGATAAAGATCCATCCACTTGTAAACAGGCTCGGCTAGTTAAAGGTTTCTCATCCAGTGTCGGATCATTTAGTGACGGGAATTTTCTCAGAGCTCATCGACCAAACCCAGAAAACCATTTTTTTTTAAATTTTGATCACAGATGTCTAAACATTTGGAGAATTAAAAAAAAAAAATAAATCCCATTTGTGAGAAAAAGAAAAGAAATAGCTGGTGTTGTAATTTTTCACTTTTTATATCGCAGAAGTTTTGATTGAGGCACAACTAACAACGCGGACACGTTTCTGCAGATGCTCCACTTTTTTCTGCCAAGCGCAATATTCATTATAAAAACATAATAGGTAATTATCCACAGATTTACATGCAGACGCGCATTTTTAATCACTGTCTCTCGACACTGACTGCATATTTGTGTCAACATCAAGACGTGGGCACATTTCTGAGACATTTCTATATTTAATGTGCTTTTCTCTCTTTTTTATTTTAGAGGTTAGTCCTTTGATGCTCCCAACAAACGAAAGAGAAAATATATTTGTCACAAAATGAATGAAATAATCCGTCAAATAATTGAGCATCAAAAACAGATTAGATTCGATTTTTTTTTTTTTTACAGATAGACTTATGCTATTCTCCGTTACAGCCTCACAATAAACCAGTCTGTGGAATACATTTCTATTGGACCAGAAGTCCCTGAAACACCTTTTTGCTCTCGTTCTCGAGGCCGTTTTTTTTTTTTTCTCTCTTTCTCTTTTATCAGATATTATTCTTTCCAGCAGTCGAGTCAGACGACACTTAGAACTTGTGAATTCTACATGAGGAGCTGGTGGGCAGAAGAAAAGAAAAAAGCGGCTGCAGGTTTTGACGAAGAGGAGAAGTGAATCCTCAATGAGCTCCCTTCCAACGCACCAAACAAACCGAGTGGGTTACTCAAAGAAGAGTAAACGGGCTTTTGTGGGGGTCCACACGTAAATGGGTTTTACATCAGGTGAAGGACTGAAAAAAAAAAAAGAAAAAAAACTACATGGAGGATGGAGCATGTCGGCCAGAGCGACACTCTATATATAATACTTATACGTTCAATTTATTGTGGTTTTTGGACTTTTCATGGAATCTTTTTTAGTCAAATAATGATGATAAAAATATTGATAATAAAAATATGAATAATATTAATAATAAAAATATGAATAATATTAATAATTAAAATATGGATAATATTCATAATATGGATAATATTAATAATCATCATCTGCATCGTCATTGTGTTTAATAGTCCCGTTTTCTTTTTTTCTTTCTATCCACATAATATTTCAGGAATCATATGCATAAGCAGGCTCAGAGAAAATGATGAGGAGCAGCTTATCAGTCGTCTGGGTTTGAATCACCTCCGGAGCGACTTTGTAAAGATGCGACAGAGTCAGCGTTATGCAAATGCCTCCTGCCTCGTCCATGCTCCATTTGGTTTACTAATAATTACTTACGGCCACCCGGGCACCGGGGAGATCAGCGAGGGGGAGAATATGAATGAGACCCGGGGTGATATATATATATATATATATACTGTATATATATATTTTTAAACGGCTTGACGAATGCATCAAACGCAAACTTTTCATTTCTCCTGTGAACGCAAGTGGAAACAGACGGAGGAAAATGGAAGCGATCGGGTTTTTTTCCCACAATTCTTCGTGACACAGTCGACGCCCCCTGATCAATACTTCACATCCTTTCCGACGTGTTCTGATCAGAACAAATATCCGTGTTGGGCACTAATTTAAATATAAGCAAACAAAGCCCCCCCCCCCCCCCCCCCCCCCCCCCCCCCCCCGCAGGCCTCGGGGGGGCTTTTTTATTTAAGTGCAATCATGTTTGACAAATGAGATTCAGATAAGAGCGAGCGTTGGCACTTCAACAAACACGAGAGCGCCACTCCACACGTATTGGATATATGTCTGAAGAGAGATTGCTAAGTACTTGAATGAAAAAAGGCAGCGACGTGTAGAAAGCAAAACAGGGAGATACAAAAACATAACATTTCTGTTAAATTGTGTTTCAGGAAAAAAAAATAAAAACAAGGACAGCGCGTCCTTCGATATCATATTTTAAAATATTAAAAACATATATTTGTAAAAAAACACATGTTTTTGCAGTTATAAGAACGTTCTTTTCTTCTATTGTTCATTTAATGACTGCAGAATCCTATTTGATCTTATTATTTGTGGATAAAATGTCAAGTGAGGCTTGGTAATTTAACAAAAAAAAAACAAAAAAAAACTCAGCATCGATTCTGAAGCAGGCATCAGATCTCCTAAATGTCAAAAATCTCAGAACAAGAAATTTGTCCAATTCCGCTCTCAGGAAATCAACAGGTCCAGTTTTCGGCGTTTCACTTTCTCAAAGTCAACTGCACAAAGACATTTGATCAAATAAAATAAAAATTGGTATCGACTCAAAGGCGTCTGTGAGGAAAAGGTTAACGTCGGAGTGGAGGTGACTTTGAGTCATGACTCAGCAGATTTCTTTCTTACCTGCCGTGGGATTATCTGCTCAGACGAAACGGCCAGATTAACGGCAAACACGTGGTCCCTGAAGGAGACAGAGTTAAAGCACCATTAGAGGTTGTTTGTTTCTTTTTCCCACAATGCAAAGCTCCTTGAGCCTCAGATCCAACCATTACACCAAAGAACAAAAAAAGCCTCCACTTTGCTCGATAGGTCTGATCGAAGCGGCAGGTTTGACAAACGGACGCTTTATCGGCTTTTCCCATTTTAACAACCTCACAACAAATGAAAAAGTTTTTCTAACAGCCAAAGTTTTCCATTTCCATTCGACACAATCCACACAAATCATTTTCTGGAGTGGAGGAACGCGCTGTTGTTGTTTTGCAGCTGCAGGAGGAAAAAAAATCAACAAGTCCATTTAGGTGCATTAAGACACCCCCAGACCTTTTTTTTTTTTTTTTTTTTTTTATGGACGGAGCTCTTGGCTCGGAGAGCGCCGCAGTTTGAGACGGAGCCAAGAAAACCCCAGACGGAAATGTATTATTCTGCATAATGAAAATGAGGAGAGGAGGCACACACTCCTTTTTGGGGGATAATTAACCTACGACATGTGGATGGAGAGGGGAGCGACAAACAATTAGGCGGAAAGTTGCAAAAAAAAAAAAAATGTGCAGAGCTGCTGCCAAACCTGGAGGAAGTAAATATATCACCAAGTATATCAATAAACATACATTTGTGTGTATACATTTCTTTGGGGGGAACAGCGTGGCACAGGACAAAAATGACTTCCTGTCACTCACACAACAGGTTTAAACTGGATTTACTCCAAATTGGTGAAACCAGTAGCTATAAAAGGTGAAATTACGAAGAAGCATAATTACGGCCTTTGTGCCACCTGTCAGACTTTTCATCAGATGATAAAAAGATGAAATCCCATCAAATAACTGACAAAAATTCAACATTATTTTTTCTGGGGGTTCTGATCCAACCGGATGGCCTGAAATATTCACTATAATCCGATTTCCATTGTTTTCACTGAATGAAAAAGACCCCAAGGACCTTTTCTTTGAATCAAAAGACAAAAACTTGACTTCAAAGGAAACCGAGCCTGAATAAATGTTATTCAACTGATTAGAACTTTTAGCACAGGAATAGGCCAAAAAAAAAAGAAAAAGCCATAGAATGATTAGTTTACACACAAAGTAAATGTGTGAAATGTTCTATTGACACAATAAAAGAATCATTTTCCGGCTCCGACACTTATCCCACCTCCTGACTAAAAGGTTGATTTTGATGATATTTTTATTTTTCTATTTTTGAGTGGTGAGCACTGACCGGGCGGCGATGTAGAGCATGTGGTTGATCCTCAGCATCCTCTGGAAGTCCAGGCCCAGGCGGACGGTGTCGTTGTCCGACACGAGTCCCTGGAAGCTGGGGTAGAGATAGGAGGCTGCGCAGGGGGGGGGAGAAAAAAAAAAGTTGAATGACTCAAAATACCAAAAGATACAAGCTCACACCTTCTCAACTAATATATACAGTATATATATATATAATATAATAAATCCAGCAAAGCCGCTTTATAAACTATTGAATCTCTTTTGGGGTTTTCAGAACTTTTGTTGTTCTCCTATTTTTATGGAGGTGAAAAAGGCGACAACTTTTATCCACAACAAACCGGGCAACTTAGAAAATGACACCTTTGCAATTTAAGAAACACAAACCGAAGGTGAGATTGTGGCCTATTGAGCTGGGGAAAAAAAAACAGCCCGCACACACACAAAATGTGTGTTAATGTGCACACGTGGAGATAAATGAGACGGAGGGGGGAGCAAAAAAAAAAAAAAAAAAGCATCCCATCCAAAGCTGCAAATTAGGCAGCGGTGTCATAGAAGTCAGAGTGATTTAAATAAATGGCTCCTGGTCAGCATTTTCTTAAACAGACTCGTCTGGGGACGGAGCCAAGTCCGGACACGGAGACAAATCAAAAGATTCTCAGCGGCTCAAATCGGCTTTTAAAACGCAATAGTTTGAGGTCGGAGGTCACCAGAGTTCAACCGCGTGCAGTCAGAGATGCAATTTAAATGTGTGCGCTTGGCAAAGCTGCCCTGGAAAGAAAAAAAAAAATACTCTAATAGAAGTAAAAAAAAAAGAAAAAAAAGAAGAGTTGAAACTTTCTGTTACCAGAGGCAGTTTGAGAGATTCAATGGAAATCAGGTGGATAAAAAAAAAAAAAGACAATGCGTGTGCTGCTGCACAGAAACTGTTAGATAAGATGGACTGAGGGTAGAGTGATATAATATCGACTCTGTGTTGCACTGAGGCGCGTTTTATTTAAATTTCTTCTCCTGCCTCTCCTGCATTCTGAATTCCACTTCTCCTTCGCCAACCGCAGGCTGCCTCAGCAGAGAGGAAATCCTCATTTAAACAATGGGAGACACTTTTCCAAATCACAGTGTGTCACTCAGAGGATGGAGAGAAAAAAAACAGAAAGAAAACAAAAAAAAAACAAACAAGTGGAGGCTGGAAGCAGGAATAAAATGAGCTCTGCTCTATACTGACAGTCTACTGACACCACATTGTCTCCTGCCCTTTACTCTTCTTCTTTTTTTAATTTCAGCAGGGTAGAGAGTCAGCTCAAGGCCACGACGCTCTCCGTCTGCGGAGTACCAAGTGGCCTCCAGCCTCCCGTCTGACCTCGGCTGCTGCTGAATTAGCAAATCCCTCCGCCACGTGAAACGAGTGTCTCTGCAGGGAGCCGTTTGTTTCGCATGGACTGCTCAAAGATTTAAAGGCACAATGTCAGGCCCTCTGCTGAAGAGCGTCCCCCCGCCCCCGGCCCCCCTGGGCCCGATGAGGATTTATAATTACTCCTCAGCACTTTTACGACATCCAAAGTTTTTTTTTTTCTAATCCAGGAGCAGGAAGAGGTCTCCAGGGCTCCATCTGGAAGCACACGTATGACCAAAGACTGAATTAAACCACACAGCCTCGAGTGAAGTCGCATTTCCCAGCATGCATCACGTTATTGACTGTTATAAATATTTAAACCTTGTAAATCCTATTTATCTGGCAAATAATGATGGAGAACACAAGTTTGGAAATATAAAAACACCGCACACAGCCTGCATCCATGAATGAAGTCGCTACACATTTCCCACAATGCATCACGTGCAAAAAGAAACATACTGGAGCATGCAAGGATAAACAATAACAATCACTTTGTGAGTCAAACCATCTGACGAAGATAACATCTCCACAGACCAAATCCGACAAACAGGAAGTGGCGTGTGACCTTGTGCCACGCTGCCACCTGCAGGTACCACAGGTGACAAATTGCTCTCATTACACCTGGGACGCGGCTCCACATATGGCTCTATTAGCGCGGCTATTTTTGCTAATGGCGGCCTTGCTCTCTTCCAGCGAGATCACTTACAGAGCACGGGCCGTGGTCTGCGCCGCCTCTTAAATCAATTATGGACCATTACGTTTAGCGGATCTCCTCTGAAGACCCTCCGCCGTCACTGGCTGGCGTTGATGGATCCTCCCGACAGGGACCCCTTCCTCTCTAATTGTTGTCGTGTTGCATTATTGAAAGGATTTTATCCAGAGTTGAGGATTTCAGCCAAAGTGTGTTCAATTGTTATTTTGCAGGAGTTCAAGTTTGTTTCGTGTGATTTTGCGATTTCTTTTTATTTATAACGATACGTTACGGTTATATTATGCCTGCAGTTCTGGTCAAGGTAAAAAAAAAAAACGAGTTATTGATTAGTACATTTATTTGCGGTTCACGTCACGTCTGAACTGACCTATTAAATTTATATATTTTTTGCCGTATACATTTTTTTTTCTTCTATCAGTTGAGGTGGAACTAAAAGTTTAATTCAATTCAATCTCATTTGCATAACTTGCAACTCAGCTGAAAAAAAAAAAAAAAAAAAATGGCACAGAAGCTAGATTAACCGGTGCCGCCCGGATCAGGATCTGCCTGTGACTGGGGTTTCCATGCATCGTTGTCGGATTCGCTTTGAAATTGCCTTTTTTCACACGGCGTCAACAAACCAAGCCCAAAATAAATAAGACGTTCCAGCCGCAGCTGTAAAATAAACTCATGCAAATTTGATTTCTGCAAACAAGCCCTGAAACACATCCACCACACTAGGCCGCGTTCCCCAGTGATGAGACGCAACACCTCGGCGACCCCTCGCTTTGCTTCTACATCCCGCCGCCGCAAAAGGGGGGGGGGGGTCGCCATGGAAACACCAAACCCATTTCTGCACTCACATTCTCTGCCCACGCTGCTGATTGGCTCCAGGTCTTGGGGGAACGGCGTGGCCCCCGAGGACGGCCCAGGTAAGGCAGCGGCGAAGGCGAGAGCCAAGATGGCCGCCAGGACGGGGGGAGGCGAGCCGGGCGACGGCCTCATTTTGGCGGGAAAATGGCACCTTCACTGGCAACACATGGCACACGGCAGGTTCACCTCCCACCTGAGGAAGGAGACAAAGGCAGCGAAGGTTAAGAGGGATGACTCTGTTTTTCTGCAAACAACGAAAAAAAGAATAAAATCGGGAATCCTTTCAGACATGACACACTCTAAATCTGCGAAAAGCAATATCTGAAATCTCAAAGACAGCCGTTTATTGAAAGGCGGCAGCTGAGCTCTTGTTAGCATGCGACGCCTCGAGTCAGTGCGGTGATGAGAGTGTCTGAGAGCGTCTCCTGTAGTGCACACACACACACACGTACAGACGCACTTAACAAAGACGGAGATTGAATCAGAGACAGACAGGCAGGTCACACCAGGCCCTGATGGAGGCATTTCATCAGGTACGGGCTCTATATGTGTATATTTAACACCAACATAAAGGAAAATGAAGGTCATGGGTTTGAATCCTGAACTTTTTGGATTATATGTGAATGGTCTAAATATAATGATGGACAGTCTGTGATGACCCATCCTATAATCATTTAAATGAAGTTGCTTCATAGAAGAGCTTCTATCTCTCAGACACACTCTCTTTCTGTGAGACACACACACACACACCGGTACAGAAAGTAAAAGAGTATTTCAAAGAAATGTGATTGAACAAATAATGAAGGAAAAATCCCCCAGAACACCTTTCCAGCCAATTATCTAAATCTGTTTTTATATTTGGTCGAATGATCTTGCTCGGAAGAAAAAAGACAAAATCATCATTTCAACTGTGGTTAGAGCTATTTTACATTGTGTGTATTTGTGGGTCCAGACATCCAGTGCCAAATACACACACACGCGTACACAAAGTAGATCCTTTCAGAAAGAGTTGGCCGGTAAACAGGATGTGATTCATCTGCTCCGTAATACCAGACATAGGAAGAATGGCCAGATTTGCATAATTACACAACGACGCAGCAGGTGAACAAAGAGACGAGGAGCCACAGGTAAACACCGGAGTCACGGATAAAGATGTCCCCGCATCAGGCACCGCCGTGTCTGACAAGTGATCGCACACAAACGCACAACAAAAAAAACCACACACACACACACACAAAAGGCGACAATGACAGCCGGTGTCAGCCCAAAGATTCCACAAGCTCATCCACGCTCAAAATACACTGTGTGAGGAGAAATAACAACTTTAGATAAAAGTTGGGGATGAGCCAATGTGTGTGGGAATAGGAAACGAGCTGAAGCTGAGATTTGGGCAAATAAAAAATATTTTAGTTTGATATATTGAGGGAGAAATATATATATTTTGGAGGATTTGTTGAGGGAAAAAAAACAGTGAAGAGCTGTGATTTGAAAAAGACATCGTGTCCCTCCACGGCTTATTCACGGCGTGGTTTTTGAGATAGGAACCCATGCCACGTGGGTTTTTTAAGCGGAGAAGGTGAGTCAACAGAGGCGTGAAGTGCCATTAATAAGGATAACATCATTCTTCTTCATCTGAATGCAGAAGGAGAAAGCCGCATTTAGCAATGAGGTCAAGTGATGATGGCCCACGCCATAAATCCAGAAGAGCGGAGGCGGGCGTGTTTGTGTTGTGAATTACAACAGCTTGTGCGTCCGGCCTCGGGCGAAACACACCAGGACAATACACCTGACGGATTAGCCTCATATGCCAATGAATGGGATGTTTTTTTATTTGTTTTATTATTATTTTTCCTGCCAATGAGGACAAGCACCTGGACGAGCCGAGACAAATACATGAGGGAGGGTGAACCAAAAAAAAAATCCCTTTAAATGTCAAAAACGTTCATGGGCAGACAATAAGGCCCGGGGGGAAATCTGGCCAGGCAAGCGACCCAATTAAATCACACGCAGAATGGCTTTATTAAACACCGTGTAGAAAAAGAAAAAAATGCGCAAATGATCAAAATTACATAGCAAAAGTGTTCTATGCATTATAGCGAAGGGCGTGCGGTGATGATGACGATGAAGATGATGATGATACAGGCAAAACAAGCTTATGTAAAAGCAGTGAAACTGGAGCCAACAACCCCCCGACTTCTTCTTCATCATCCCGGCAGTTTGCGAGCTCGGCTGGATTAAAAGAACTTCAGCCTGCATAAGCTAGCAGGAAATGGCTTTGCATCTAGGCCATATCACGTTCCGGATTAAAAAGAAACTGCCACGTCGTTGCAACACTCAGAGAAACCGCGTCACAGAGCAGCACGGCAAACACGCACACAATAATCCCCCCCAAAGAACCCGCCTGTTTTGGGCGTCCACTGGCTGCAGAACTGGTGGGAGCAGTCGTGTCCCGCCCTGATTTTCCATTTTGAAAAAGTATAATAATAATAAGGGAGTTGACAAAGTGGGATTAAAGGTCTGTGATGATGTGAAAACAAATTGACGAGCACCGAGCCAACGTCCTCACACGGTGAGTAGAGAAATGCTGAGTGAGGGTCAGGTGGTTCAAGATCAAATCCGACTGATACAAAGGTCTGTCCACGCTCTGACATCATTTTTTTTTGTAAGATCAGAAATGATTAATAAGTGAAATAAAAACAAAAAACAAAAAAACAAATGTATTTATCTAAAATATATTTATATTTTTTTAAATGTTAATACTGAGAATAGAAGACTTTATATGGAACATGCTTCTGAGTTCAAGTCCATGTTGTGTAGCTGTGATTTATTTGTCTACTACACATAGGTCACATACTGAAAATGATAAACTGCAAATATGAAAAGTGAGGATGATCAAAATGTTAATTTTAAATAAAAATATGTTTTTTTTTAATGCAGCAGGTGGATGTCTTACTCATATAAAAGTACAACTTAATGTTCCCAAGTAACAACAAACATTTTTTTTATGGTGCCAAACTCATTAACTCCACCAAAGAGTTTATGTTCTCATTCCTGTTTGTGTCTGTGAAGTTAGTATTTTGTCCCAAAAAAAGGCGCCATTAAAAAAGGGCGTTAACCCAAAATCCGAGTTGCGTTTTTAATCACCTGTTAATTAATATCTACCTCAACTTATTCAAGTTTTAAAGTGCCATCTTTTCAGGGGGTCGTCCAGGGGATCAAACTAACCTCGTTTGACCTTTTTATGGACACAGAAGGAAATGTGAACTTTATTTATTCCGAAATGACGTCCGACAAACGTAATGACTCCGAGGATGAAGCGATGAGTCAGGCAGCTGTCAGAGGGAAATAAGCCGGCGCTGATCCCCGTCCCACGTT
Source organism: Colistium nudipinnis (assembly GCA_016785305.1). Taxonomy (NCBI): domain Eukaryota; kingdom Metazoa; phylum Chordata; class Actinopteri; order Pleuronectiformes; family Rhombosoleidae; genus Colistium; species Colistium nudipinnis. The sequence goes on from JAFBJU010001534.1 coordinate 91,875, forward strand.
CAGCTATCTGCGTTCTACAGTTTGGATCATTTTGCTTTTTAATGAACCGGACTCGTTAGGCCATCTGGGGCGGCATTGGCGGGTGGGGGGGGGGAGGAGGGGGGGGAGGGGTCTCTGGGAGGCGGCATTGATTATCTGACATTCATTTGGATTATCCCACAGTGTGTAGATAAGACTGTTGGTGTCCCATGGCCTTTGGGGCTAGCTTAGTGCAGAAACGACTCTTTAATGACGCTGGAATCTCTCGTCTTTAATGGGCGTCGCCCCCCGATGAGGACAGGAGTCGATTAAATTCAAACATAAACTCGAGCAAGTAAAAAAAAAAGTAATGTCCCGCAGTCCCCCACTTGGCCCCGCGGATAACGGTCCCATAAAAAGTCACACACTTAAAAAATTGTAAGTCCAATTTTATCCCCTATCAACTGGGGCGCACCTGTCCACTCGCGGGACGTCCCGTTTTCTGCCAACGCCAGCTGCGCGCCAACCACACGGCTCAGCATAATCCCGATACTGAAACCGACCCACAAAATTCCCCCTAATCTCACCTGTGCTATAGTGGCTAGATTCGCCGGGTTAAGCCACAGTTTTTATTTTTTGAATAGCCACAGAACAGAGTATAAACACCTCTCACTTCACACCTCTGAGCCGATTTAACGTTTTTTTTTTTAAGCTCCGCTTTTCATCCACTCGCACAAATCAGCCGTACACAATTGTTGGTTTATAACCATCGCCTTTACAAGTTTTGGCCACAATTAACCTCCTGCGCTATCATCAAAAAACAAACAAAACATTGACACGATCATAAGTGGAAGTTATGGGTTTGTATTTGTAGAGCGACGGTATATCCACAGACGGTATGCGTCCAAAAAACGGACGTGGGCAGCAACACAAAACCAGATCTCAGAGGAGGAGGTGATATTTATGGATAAAATTCACACAAATAAACACACGGTGCATTGTGTGTGTATGTGCGTGTGTGAAGCCTATTGGGTATTTCCACAGAGAATCGCTCCAACGACAATTACTCGTCCGCGTTGTATAAATAACTTGACACAGTAGCACCCCTTTAAAGTGCACCATTTTAGTTTTTTATCCCCCAATAACATTAAGAAATGATAATGTCAGCTTGTCTCCTTTTCATAGACAAGTATAACAAAAATATATAGATAAAAAAAAAAAAAAAAAAAAGACTGTGTGATGATTTTTCTTTTTTCTGTTGTTGTCAAAACAGCCACATGGGAATTTTAATGTGACAGCAGGAAAAACAGCACATGATACGTATGTTGCGCGCGCGGCGAGACAAACGTCTCATTGTCGAGGCCTGGGCCGCATTGTGTGGAGGGTTCATCGGTCCGCCCCCCTCTCTCAGCCGTCCCATGACTCCGGGCTGGTTTTTCCCCTCCGACAACAGCTGACATTCAAACGCAACACACGGTGCGAGAGACTCGGGTTTCCCGGAGACAGCCACGCGCCGCGATTAAGTGAATAATAATCACGTACTGTACTTTCTAAAAAAAAATAACACTATCGTCCATTTGCCAGCGTTTTCATCTTTTGATGAATCCAGGAGTTATTCCATCATCATCGTGCTCCCTCAACACTCTCACACAGGAGAAACTAATTAGCTTTCCAATAACCAACCACGTAAAAGCCGTCGCGGCAAATTGGAATTGGGATTAAGGAGAATTTGGCAATAATTGAGAGAACAACCCCCGTGGGAAAACGGAGGGAGGATTCTATGAGCGTGTTTTTTTCCCCCCAGAGGTGTGGTGGGAAATGAGCTCATTCTAGTGTAGCTCTAATTAATCATATATAAAAATGAAGAAAGCTGCATAACAACCCCCCGTTTTTCACTTTTGTGAGTACGCTGAGATTTGATGGTTTCAAATTGTGGAGGACAAGTTCTCTGAGAGCGCCGTCAATATACATAAGCATTAAAATGTTAAATGAAATCAGCGCCGCTCTCACTTACGGAGGTGACGGACGGGGACGTAAATGAACGGCGACTAAAGTGCAGCTACATCTGCCACTTCTTTTAAATCAGATGTTAGGAGTCCCACAGTGTTTACTGTGTGCAAAAAACCTGACACGGCCGGGTGAACACAAACATGTCACAGAGGGGATCTGGGGATTATACTGGTTTTCAAAGGGGCCCCCGGCAGTGGTGAAAGAAAAAAAAAAAGAAAAAGAAAGGATGGCTCCAGGGGATTTCCACGGCAACGTTTTAAAAAGCCCATTAGCATCCCTGGTCGAAGAGGAGTGATGGCTGGCTTCTCGCCTTTTACCAAGAATAGAAAAAAAAAAATCAATGGTGCCTGAAGTCCTTTAGTTCTTGGATTAGTGTGTCAACTGCTGTCTGTATAATGTGGTCTTCCTTCACAGGACCCGAGGAGGCAAAGATGGCGTCCGGGATGAGACGCGTCTGTCAGGGGGAGGTCGGGACCCTGCAAGCCATCAATGTCAATCACTCCATCCTTTGGGAGAAGGGGGGGGTTATCGTCCCACAGAGTTCAGGCGTGCGACGGGTCAGACGCCATCGATCGTCAACCCCCCCCCCATCAGATTACGCCACTCACGCAACCCCGACCCCGGGGAATCCCTGCAGATTAGAGGCGGGCTTACACTCCGGCTTCCGCATCTTGATTGACGTCAGAAGTGAGACGCAGGAAAAATGTAAAGTTCCAGAAACGCCACGTGCATCGTGAGATCATTTCAAGGTATGGGCGTAGCGCCCGCCTGAAGACTAAGACTCAAGAACTTCCAGGGACTTTCCATGCCCAATTCCCTTCAGCTTCAAGGTCTCAGACATGGATCAGGGTAATTAATTAAGACTTTTTTTTTGTTTTTTTCATCACGAGTACGAGCAGGCTTTCTATAAGCTCACAGACAACAGCGGAAGACCCGGTGGAGACAGATTTGTGTAATAAGTTGAAGAGATAAGAGATGGTAGGAGACACATCAGCATGGAGCCTAATTATTAATAAGCAAAAGAAAATGTATTATCTCACATATCCCCTTTTGCACAGAAATGTATAAATTCAAGTTTTAAAGGGCACATTTCTATGAATGTTGAAAATTTCAAGGCCTCAAATTTTTTTGTTATCAAATGTATGAAAAAAGACATTTTTCAGGAACCCTGTCGGAGTTTCCCCGACATCCACGTCTCCATGAGCGAGAGGTGGCTGAAAAAAACGTAAAAAAAAAAAACTCTGATTTGTGAATGGGTTTCGCTCTCAGAGAAACGTAGCGGTGCGCTCAGCGCAGAGGGCTGGCCAGACTTCACACGCAGAGATCTATGTTGGACTCAGACAGCGAGACGGTCCTCCGATCGATTCCGCAGAAAAAAAAACCCCCCAAAAAACGCTGCAGGCATCTTCCATCGTGTCTGTGGACAGTGGGAGGAAAAAAAAAAAAGAAAAGAAAAGCCCAGAGGCCTCAGTGGAATCTTCTTCGTCCGTCTGCTTCCGGTTCATTATTTCGACTGGTCCTGAGTGAGAGGGCTGTGATTTGCTGACCCCCCCCCCCCCCCCCCCCGCCCCCCCCTCCCCCCCTGGTCAAAAACATCTCTTTCTCCTCCTCTTCATACATTAAAGTGAATGTTAATCCCCCCCCGTCCTCGCTCCCCCCTTTTCCCCTCTCAATCTCAGAGTCATCAATAATTCAGAGTGTTATTGAAACACTACCTGTGTTCCGTATTGACAGAAATCAGAGCACTGTCATTCTCTCAAGGGCGTCATCATCGCCCCCCCCCCCCCCCCCCCCCCCCCCCCCCCCCGCCGCTCAATCTCAGAGTCATCAATAATTCAGAGTGTTATTGAAACACTACCTGTGTTTCGTATTGACAGAAATCAGAGCACTGTCATTCTCTCAAGGGCGTCATCATCGCCCCCCCCCCCCCCCCGAGAGGATAACGGTTGTTGACGTTTTCGTCCGCTTTTGTGTTTGCATTTTTTTTTTCTTCAACCTAAAGCCGTTCAAATCTCTGTGGAGAGTTCAGAGGAGGGCGAGAGAGTGTTTGTGTATCCACACCTGACATCACGCGAGTATTTTTTAATCAACATGACAAAATCTCACCCGGCAGCCGGGGTTTCCAACAGACTTTAAAACATCACCTGGAATGATATTTAAAAAGCCATAAATAATTGAGTGTGGACAGGTAATTCCCAAACGCGGATCGTAAAAGCGAAATTGGCGCCTCTCCTCCATTAAGGGATTTATCTGGACGCGCGTCACGAAAATACGACGACGCTGGGAGACCCACGGAAAACAGAGCTTATGTGAACGAGCGAGGAAAAAAAGAAAAGATATAATCTTCCGTCCTGGAGGACGCCATGATTAAGAGGGAAGCCCCGCCCCCTCGGCCAAGGGCACGAGATGTCCCACGACGCGGGCGGGAGGTAAATATGCTAATAAAAAGCTTCAAAGTGTGTAAGGGAGAAAGACAGCACAGGGACAATTGAAATCTGTCCTGTTGCCGGGAGATGGATTTTCCAGCAAAGTTATAAAAAAAAAAAAAAACTGAGACCTGTAGGGATGTCCCCTCAGATAGAGACGGACAGTGTG
>JAFBJU010001534.1:96889-119473 GCA_016785305.1 Colistium nudipinnis
TGTGTGTGTGTGTGCACGTATACTTTAACATTTCTACAGGCTGGCCTTGAAAAACATACATTCTGCTGTCACTGATAAAAAAAAAATTAATAAAAAATGTGCAAATTGAATCCTGGGAAACCAAATAAAAAAGAAACTTCACGCGTCAGCAGAACGCCAAGAGGAATTATCCCTGACGTAAAGTTGTACACTGACCTCACACGTGACCTTGAGGTGTGAAGAGTCGAGAGTTTATTATGCTGGTTGAAGCTTTTTTATTTTTATTTTTTTATTATTTTTATGTGCCACAGCTTGATTACTGCAACAAAAAAAAAGTATGGCGGGCTAAGGCGGTTTACGCTTTTTATTTTACAGCCAGGACCTGGAGACATCCGATAAAAACCAAATCCGAGCACCAGCTACATTAGCAATAAATGGAATGGAAATATGTGTCGTTGCCGGGGAAGCTTTGGCTGGACGGACCACCGCTTTGAGAACGTCACGGTGGCTTTGTGGCCATTAACATCGGTGGCGCCCCAAAAAAGAGAGCGAGAAACTTCTCTCGTAACACACGGACTCTTTGATCTCTATCTCCCCCGTGGTACCAATTAGCGCGCTGCACCGTTTGCATTTCAAAATCTTTTTCTGCACGTCCTATTTTTTTAAAAAGACGTCCTGCATGAATGACCAATCCACCCGGAAAACTTTTATTCCCTTTCCCCGGGAAAAAAAAAAAAAAAACGTGAATTATGAGTGGCACGTCTCTGAAGTTAGGCCGCTTGAAATAAGTACGAGCTCTGAAAAATAAAATGAACCCCCACAAAACACACCCACACATCCACATTTCCTCCTCAACGAGGTGGACTCCTGTTTTGTTTGATGTTTCTCACAGTTTCAAGTGCGTAAGACGGAGTCATTGAGGACTTATCAAAGTCAGATAAATAGCTGTGGGTTGAAAAAAAAAAAATCCCTCGTTAGCGAAAAGCAATCAGAGTGCCGTCAGCCGCACAGACCCATCCGCCGTCACGTCAGGCCCAACCAGGTTGTACGAGCCCGCCGAGGGACCGTGTGACAAAAGTACATCTGCAGAAACAAAATGGAACGACCCTCTTGTTTTGTTTTGTTTTTTAAATAAATGAATGTTTTTTTTTTTCTTTTCTTTTTGCAATCTGAGCGGTCGAAGCGCATGAAGGGGAAATATAAATCAAGGGGAAGCGTGAGGCTGCCTCACAGAGATAATGGCATCATCACGCCCGTGTGGTTCGCTGTTCCGGGGAAGATTAAACTCTTTATCATTGTCTCTGGAAAAAAAAAAAAAACGTCCACGTAGAGAACGCGTCTCCGCTTGTTAGATGACCTTTTTATGCTCAAACACCCCAGAGCCGGGCGTCACCGCGGCAACCGAGAAGCCATTCCGGGCGAAAATGGAACATGGCGGTGACATCATCGATGATGTCATCATCTAGACACACGGCGAGAGGTCCCAGAAGCTTTCGGGATTCGGTGGATCTCATTTTTTTTACGACTCCCAACAACTCCCCAGAGGAGGCAACGGGCCGGGGGAGCGAGGGAAAACGGAGGAGCTGCACACGAGCGGCGGCGGTACATTTAAATGAGGAAGAGGAGGAGGAAGAGTGACGGCGTCTCACGGCCCACTGGTCTGCAATCAGCCAGACAATCAATTCCACATCTCACTTTCAGGCCCGGCAGGTTTCGCTTCGACGGCACCGAGCGTCGCAGACATATTATCAACAGTGTCGGATTACGGTGACGTTAAAGTCACAAAGACAGAAAAAATATTTGAAACATGACCCCTGAAAATAACGTCTATTAAACGGCACTTTTCTGAACTTTTCCTCATATCCTGAGTTCACGAAACAAAGTGACGGATAGCCTTTCCTTTCCGGCTCCCAATCCGATCCACTCTGAGCTATGACATCACAGGCATCGATCGCAGCCACCCACTGTTCCCATGGCAACGCCGTCCCAGCATCACTTGGCTAAAACCAGCGAAGCCTCCTTTGGTCTAAGTGCGACCGAGCCGGGGGTTGAAGCTCGGGAGGTGATTTGGCCTTTCGATAACGCGGGCCGCGCGGCACTGAAATAAAACACACTCTGATCTCAGAGGAGGAGTCATTAGAGGCGGATTGGTCCGCCTAATTAGGGACTCCCATCATCCTTCACTCCCAACGCCGCGTTCAAAGCCTCAGACGCAGGTGGTGGCGGCATTGGGTGTCGCTACTTTGTAGCGTGACATGTGTAACGAGTGAACCGAGCGCACGTCTCCGCGGTGGCGGAAGATTTTGAAGATAGAGGTGTCAGATGGTTTTCACAGTTTCCTCTCCGAGTATCACTTACTAACTTTAAATCCACTGCCAGGTGTCTGGTGGTCTGACAAGTTCCTCGACAGACGCGTCTTTAGAGTTTTTCCACCGGTTAAAGAGTCCTCGTGCCACCCCCGCCGATAAAGAAGGTAAATAAAGAAATAAAAAAGCACACAAGTCACACAGTGGTGGATCAAAGCTGCTCGAGCGTTCCACTCGTCTGCATCGCTTCGCTTTCCGGAGACGCGACCGAACCAGACGCAAAGGGGAATGAAAGACGAGGAGAAAATCAGCACTGGGGGGGGGAAAAAAAACAAAAAAAAAAATGAGGCAAAACGCACCCCTGACCGACTCGGGATCCAGCTCCACCTGCTCCTCCTATAAGAAACGGGGGAGCAGCTGTAATAATAACAGGCCAAACGGGGGCCATCTATAACAAGGAGCCAGATCCTGGGGGGCGGTGTCCATTAAGTGCGAGTGTGTGATGAATGCACTCTGTTTGTGCGATCGGAGATACTCATTAGTCTGTGTTGGGGACGGGACCCGGGCCCATTAGTCTCACAGCTGCCCTGACAAGAGGCTGAATGTATGTGTGTGTGTGTGTGTGTGTGTGTGTGTGCATTAAAAGAGCTGGAAAAAAAGAAGTGGCGGTTTCTATTGGGACGATGCACGAAAGTGGTCATTCTGACGGGGAAATTCACGCACGCGCACTAGAATTTTTGGCTGTGTATATACAGTATATATACAGCCAAATACGTATGTGACTATATCATGAAATATTGTATTATTTATTTTTATTTCAATTTTCAGCTGTATCATGATGGCAAAAAACCACTTTGCTGTCAGCAGGTTTACTCGGCGGAAAAAGAAAAAAAATATCAAATGGGAATGTCGTCTACTTGAAATGATGATTAAAGATATTTCCCATCTGTCTCTGCACAGGTTCAATGTTTTTTTTCCTCATTTATGGTGCAACATGTCATCGAGAGAGAGAGACGGCAGACCACGCTGTGTCGTGTTAGTGAGGCACCTTTGCATGAAATTATTTTTGTGCAGCTGTGACATTTCACTGCGACTGTCTTTTGTAAAGGTTAGAAACAGCTGCTTTGTCGTTTTTATAAATATATAAAAATAAAAAAAAACACCACAAAGCCACCGAGCCGGAGACAGTGATATATACGGTTATTTTGTTCCTATATTGTCTGGTATCAAAAACCTCCCAGCTGCACGTTAGTCTATTAAAGCGCCCGACTCTGACTCTCTCTCTCTCTCATCAAGCTGCTGCGTTTCTACGTTCCAGCAATAATAAATCTCAGCGTCTCACTGCAGCTTTAACTGAAGTGACACCCGCACCGTAACACTCCCGTTCAGCTCCTCTGCAGTTGCACATTATTTATGTACAGTTCTCCGGTGAACTGTGGCCGCCGGCTGCCAAGAAGGTTTGTGACACAAAGCCACGACAGGGTGAAAAAATATATATATACAGTATATATTAAAAAAAGCCAAGGACACAAGCTGTCCGACATAAGCCCGGTGTGAGGATGTATTTTTAAAGCAGAGCGTGTTGCAGACTGACAGGACGAGGAGAGAGAGAGAGAGAGAGAGAGAGAGAGAGAGAGAGAGAGAGAGAGAGAGAGAGAGAGAGAGAGAGAGAGAGAGAGAGAGAGAGAGAGAGAGAGAGAGAGAGGGAGAGAGCGAGAGAGAGAGAGACAGACAGACAGACAGACAGAGAGAGAGAGAGAGCGAGAGAGAGAGAGCGAGCGAGAGAGAGAGAGCGAGAGAGAGAGAGAGAGAGAGAGCGAGCGAGAGAGAGAGAGCGAGAGAGAGAGAGAGAGAGAGAGAGAGCGAGAGAGAGAGAGAGAGACAGAGAGAGAGAGAGAGAGCGAGCGAGAGAGAGCGAGAGAGAGGTCTCTTGAAACGGATGATAAGCCAGAAAAATGATGTGTGCGGCCAGGAAATAAATCCCCTTTATTCCATAGGACGCGCGACGTGACAGGAAGTCATGTCACATTTTCACAGGAGTGAAAGGAAGCTGTAACAGGAGTCTGGGCGGTCGGGGGCCCGATCAATAATCTGTGTGCAGGTGCCGCAGCCTGGTATCGGCGAGGTGGCGGCGCGGCGCTCATGGCGGCAGAAAACGTAATTCCACGCCCGCTGACACTTTAATTGGCGGAACTCCTCTGGAGTTCATCGGCCACCTGGCATCACAGATGACTTGTCTCAGGCCTCTGGAGAAATCCTGGCGCCACCATGACCTTGAGATGCTCAATCACTGCACATTTCCCATCATGCAACCTGGGGGAGCCCCCGCGGAGCCGCTCCGACGTGGCTCTTCGGGGTACTGGTGAAAACTGTCCATCGTTTGACAGAATAAAATAAATAAAAAAAATAAAAAAATATATATAATAAAAAAAAATGTCAAATAAAAATAATCAAACAACAAACAAGAGAAATAATATATATATATTTTTTTTAACAGTCCGACTGTGTCTCAAACCGTGGTGGAGTCAGACAGACGCCCACCGCGAGTCTGAGATTCATTTTAAAAGAAAAAAAAAAGAAAAAGTGTTTTTCTGCCGGGAACTAGAAGTTTTTTTTATTTTTTATAAGTCCTTATTATTTCATAATAAAGGTAAAGTTCTGGGGATATTGTCGCATTGTGAGATCTATGACTAGATGCATAAAAATACTTTGACACGTGTCCCATCTGCTAACATGGCGGAATTTGAAGACCCCCCATAATCCCCCAAAAGTGGTCAGTCGCCTTAAAATCAGGTTTAATTCGTGAATTAAGGGATTATTCTGCAGTATTACACCATATGTTTTATGCAGAAGCCAGAGAGCAAAGTAAAAGCCCCTTGTACCCTTTGTGTGTGACGGCGAACATTTTCAAGTTTTTTTTTTATTTTTTATGTTTGCTTATGTAAGTCCTCCACAAAGTATCCCAGCACACAAGCGGGACCCACAACAGTTGCTCTCTGTTGGATGGAAACCGTCGGTCTGTGGCGCTCTGACTTTTGAAACTCTGTGGCTTGGTCGCCGTCCAAAAAAGACAAAACATGCGTGCTTTTAGAAACAGATCCATATTCAGAAAACTGCAGGCCGTAAATATATGCAGCCACTCATAAATGCCTGGTATTATATATATTACTGAACTCTATGATCCGGTTCATACTCGTGTTCAAAAGCTGGCCCAAATAATCCGAGTTAAAAGTCCGTAAAACAAATCTGCCACTCGGCTCCGCAATTAAAAAAAAAACTCAAAAACTCAAACTAGTGGAATTCTGCAAACGAGCCCATTTCTTCCAGAAGAGGAACGAGGCAGATTCACTTTAATCTCCGTGATTTCATTTCCTGGGTAATTTGGTGCCAGTGCAGATGTCTTCTCTGTGAGCTCTGAGCCCTTCAGCCATATGGACCGTGACACAAAAGCTTTTTAATCAGTCTCCTCAATGACGGAGCACATTCTGCCATTAAAGAAACACAAAGCTTTGAGGCTCTCGCCTCCCGAGTCGTTTTGGATCGCTCTCCACATGTACCGCTGCTGGTGAAATGGAAAAAAAAAAAAATTTAAGTTCAGTTCATAAGTGTGTGGCTTTTTGAGCTGTTCCATTTTTATTTTTTATTTTTTTAATATAATTCCCTCTCGAGGAGTAAATTCCAAGGATTTCCATATGGACCGTGACACAAAAGCTTTTTAATCAGTCTCCTCAATGACGGAGCACATTCTGCCATTAAAGAAACACAAAGCTTTGAGGCTCTCGCCTCCCGAGTCGTTTTGGATCGCTCTCCACATGTACCGCTGCTGGTGAAATGGAAAAAAAAAAAAATTGAAGTTCAGTTCATAAGTGTGTGGCTTTTTGAGCTGTTCCATTTTTATTTTTATTTTTTTTAATATAATTCCCTCTCGAGGAGTAAATTCCAAGGATTTAAATTGAATAAATAAGAAAATCATAATGAAAAAAGTTATGATAATGATAATAATAATAATAATAATAATCATAATCATAATAATAATAATAATCATAATAATAATAATATAATTCATCTGAGTGTGAATCTGAACTCTTCACCCTTCAGCCGCAGCTCTAAAATTAAAATCTGAAGCAAATTGTTGACATTGACAATAAATCCAGCAAGTAAAACAGAAAATAGCTAAATTGAGAAAATAAATAAATAAATAAATAAAGTGTCAGGTCGACGAGTACAAACAGAGATGCAGCTCCGTCTCCAACAGCCTTTTTTTTGGGATCCGGGCCAAACAGTCCAAACGGATCAATTTTAATGTGCAGAGGAGTTATCTGAAGGGTGAAAGTGACAGAGCTCTAATGGGCAAAATACATGAACTTTGCTATAATTGAATTAATTTGGGTTTTTGCCCTCAAAGTAAATATTATTCAATGACGTGGCACATTAGCATAAATTAAACAGCAATTTTCAGAGCCACTCTGAAATAAGAGTCGCACTTTTGTGACCTTAACGTGTTGTTGCAGAAATACATATTAAACTGAGGTGACCCCGTGCTCATTTGAATCCATATTATAAACCCGTTTCTGGGTGGAGCTGTCAACTTTGACCCCGCCCTCATTATCTAAAACTTACTGAACGTGTGGAACCTGAGCACAGGGATGAAATGATTTAGGTGCAGGAGGAGTGTGGTGAAAATACGCCACACGCGAGGCGCTCACACACCGTATGTGAATGGTTTCGCATGTTGAGGCCGTGTGCAGAAGGGCTATAAAAAAAGATATATTAAACTGCAGCTGCAGATTTAGTTTTTATGCACCGGGCTCAGTGAATATAGGAAATTTGAATATGGCTGCTGTTTATGGGATGGGAGGTCTGCAGTGAAAGAGCCGTTATGCCGGACTCACAGTTTGCTCCCTGTGCTCCAGCCTGGACACGCAATTGGATTTTGTGCGTTTTTTTTTTGTTTGTTTTGGCCCCTGTCCAGAATCTGTGAGGATCTAATTGCATGCTGAGAGAGGAAAAAAAAAAAAAAAAAAAAAGAACGTCTTGCTAAGACAGCAAGCGCTGTGAGAAGTTGCATCATTTCATCTCTTCTCCCACGTGAGGATAATTAGGCGTTGATGAAACATGAAAGTCAGCGAAAAGTTTCTTTGAAGCTCAAATACTCGTCTGAGAGGCACATTTCAGAGGAGAGTCAATCTGGAGTTGTAAAGCCTATCGGGCTCAACACCGGCTCCAATAGAGATCGATATAATTATCATTTCTCCTTCCTGAGTTAAATCATGGAAGTGCATCCATCATTTGAATGTGGTTTTCACGTGTTGTGTGTCACCTTTAATGGTTTGTATGGTGGCCCTGAGATGCTTAAACTCCGATGACGTCACACATCTGCAGATCTGCCACTCACCAAATAATAAAAATAATAATAATGATTATAATGATAATCATTATAATAAGCAACAAGGGAAAGCTATCCTGTCACGTTTCAGGCCAGCAAACCTAAAGACAGTAATTATTTGTCCTCCTGCGCACACGCAGTTTTTGGATTTCTTATGAGACCAAAATCTGATCAATTGAAAAAAAACCCAGTCTACATCTGAAAACCAGAATTAAATTTAAAGGCAAAATAAATAAGACTCAGCTCAGCTACCAACAGCAGCTATGATGGCTCAGAATTTGAAAAAAAAACAAAAACAAACCACACCCATTACTCAACACTGATGTGGTAACTGGAAGCACTTGGTTGCATTTTTATTTTTTTTTATGTGCCAGCATCTGTGGGGCTTCAACTCGGGGGTGCAGCCGGAAGACATTAAGACATATTTCCCAATGTTTAGTCCAAGCTTGGCAGAGAAAATTCACAACACTGATTTGAAAAGTATAATTCCTGTTACATGTACATGTTACTATTACAAACTCTGTGGCTCATTAAGTGTCTGATGCATGCAGGGAGTTGCATGTCAGGAGGATTTCCATACTAGTTTCCTAGCAGCTCCACCGAGAGCTGCACGTGAAAATGAAATGTGAGTCTCAAGTTCAGCAAGTTCAACATTTTATGAAACATTGCGTTGCTTCTTTTTTTCAGCACTCTGCTGCAGTTTGCTCAGATTTTATTCAGACACATATAAAAAAAAAAAGCCATTAGGATGTTTTCCAATTTGCTTTATAAACACGGGCTGGCCTATCAGGAGAGAGCTACACAGACGCTGACGGAAGATTTCTGCAGGAAGCTGACTGTAAATCAATATTGATTCGTTTTTAATTAATTTAAATGGGATACGAGCTTCACCTCTTCAGTTGACAAGTCATTTAAAAAGTCTGGCCATGCAGCCAGGAACGTCAAAAATAAAATGTTTCACACTAAAAGAAACACGTGAACACGTGAAGCGAGAGAAATTCAGTTCACGTGTTACACGCTAAAACTTCCTGAAACCGCATCTCTGCACAATCCGTCACACACTACACAACAGCATCCAACCCCCCCACAGGTACATTCTCCACCTGTGAGCAACACACCTGTGTCACAAGCACTATTTCAACACACAAACAGAAAATTCACCAATAATCATTTTTTAACCTAATTGCTAAAATCGAATGAATAACGGCAGAATTGTTCTTTACATTTGCATATTCTTGTTTTTCCGCTGCACGACTGCTGAATAAAATTATATGAATAAATAATACTATTTGGGGGGGGGGGGGGGGGGCATCCCCCTGGGGGGGGGGGGGCATTCCCAAATCCCGGGGGCCAGCCACGGCCTAATGAGCACTGCCAGTCCTGAAAGTCAAACTATGATCTCAGCAGTGGTGGTGTTGCCCGCGGGGGATTGGAGCGCACGCACAGGTAAACATCGTTAAGACAACAGCACCGCGAACAGAAACCGGTTGTGTACACGTGTTGTGCGTCAGTGACGGTTTGTGGCTCCGCACGTCGAGTCTGAGCTCCGTCTGGCTGTCAGGAATCCTTCAGCCTCCGTCGCACACATCATCGACACTAATGGGGACGGCGAGGATGATGCGGGGGGGCCGGGGTGTCAGGGTTGGTTCAGGTGTGCGTGTCTGTGTGTGTGACGGGACGAGGACGAGGAGGAGGGGGACGACACGAGTGGAGCGTGTGTGAGATGGAATTCGCTGCAGCCGAAAACGGCGTGACAACCCGGTCTCCTCCCCGTCACCATCTGCCTCCTCTGGGCCAATTTGTCACAGCACATCCACAACACAAGTGTGGCCTCGTTTAACACGGAGCAGAAAAGGGAGAAGAAAAGGACCCCCCCCCCCCACAAAAAAAAAAAAAAAACACCCACACCAAAAAACACACAAACACAAACACACACAAGGGCACCCACAAAGGTCAACTGGAGTTTGTAATAATAATAATAATAATAATAATAATAATAATAATAATAATAATAATAATAATAATAAAATAATTATAATTATAATTATTATTATTATTATTATTATTATAATTATTATAAACGGAGAAACAATCAGAGTGTAAATCTGCAGCAGCTGAACATGAATAAACAGTTGGTAGGGAGACAGCTGTCCTCTCAGTGTCACACTGAGGGTCAAAATGTCCTTGAGCTACACACTGATCCCTGAACTGATGAGCGAGAGAACGAGATACACAGCTCATTGTAAAAAAAAAATAAAAAACAAAAAAGAGAAAGACTGTGATGCAGAAAGGTTCTTTTACAGGTGTAAAAACTGGAATCCTGCAGAGAGGTCATACGAGGAGTTAAATGTGCAAGGCAAAAATATCAAAAATGAAATAAATTCATGAGTTCATATCTGGGTTCATCTCCCTTTGGACAAAAAAAAAAAAAAAAAAGGGCCAGAGATGCCAAAGCGCTTTCATTTGGTTTGGTACAAAAAGATCTTTTCATCTGTGGAGTATGTCGGCAGTGGACAAATGTTCAAAAAGAGAAGCTATGGGCTTTTTTTTTATTTTTTATTTTGTGGGAAGGACACAGTGACTTTATTGTCAAGTGAGTGGGTGACAAGATATGAGAGCAATGTCACAGAGTCCTCTCTCTCTCTCTCTCTCTCTCTCTCTCTCGCTCTCGCTCTCGCTCTCCTTTTTTTGGCACCATTTAAAAACCTTCCATTCATCTCAGTGGTCTGATCATGTTTCACGCCCGTGCTCCCGCTCTGTCCCATTTCACCCTCCTCAGTCACGTCTTTGGGGCATCGTTAGCGACAGGCAGAAAAAAAAACTAAAAATGGCCGCTCACATTGAGCCAGCGCGGCGCCAGAGAATCACGTTCCCCCCCAAAAAATAAAATGTCAGCTTCTAAACAAAAGAAAAACATCACCTATTGTGTTCCAAGCTGTCAGCGGAGAGCCAATGCACAAATGCAAAAAAAGAAAAGAAAAGAGCATTGTGGGTCTTTTAGCTAACGCACAATAACCCCACCAAGGCCGTCGCGCCGCACAAACTGCCGGGGCAGCCGAACCCGGGGTCACTACACAATGAAGAGATCGTCCAGTGGACGACCCACAAAGCGCCTGTCTGCCCGTCTACCTGCGCATGTGACGCACAACGGCGAGTGACACCACGCAATCACCGCGTCTGCACTCTGTGATTACTGTCAGACACACGTGCAGGCGTGCACACACACATCAAAATAAAATGTATAGTAGACAGATTTCTCACAATCAACACACAACCGCAATCAGAGCAACAATGCCATTGACGCACAAAAATGGTATGGATTTACATATTTTCTGGAGGGAAATTTAAATCTGCGTGTGTTGCCATTCCTGTTTGTGTTCTTTTTTTTATATCTGAGGGATAGTTTGGAACATTAGCGCGGTTGCATTGATTGTGTCCAGAATTATATAGCAGAAGCACATGGGTACTCTTCCGAGAAAATATATTGATCGATCGAAAAGTCGTGGAAAACGCAACATAGCCAACAGGAAAAAAAAAAAAAGGTGAAAATAGCAGAAACTGTGTGTCACATTCGTCTGAAGCAAGAAAAACTGGATCAAAGTGAACTTACAGGTTTTTGCGCGTCACGCCCGACAATCCTCCAGGCCACCGGTCTTTAGCTTCCTCCCTCCAGACGACCTCAGCGGTGGAGGCGGAGTCAGGGAGCGAGACCCCCCCGGCGGGGTTCTCCCTCTGAAGACGTTTAGCTCTGAACAAACTTCCTGTAAAAAAAAACAAAAAAAACACAACATGAGAATTTTGGCCTAAAACACAGGAAAGCGTGGTGTGTGTGTTATTTTCTCTCTATATCTATACGATTCAAATAATAAAATCATAGTGATATCAAAGAATGTAAACTGAGGAGTGATAAAGAGAACTGCCAAGATGAGTATCCATTTTTCCCCACTCGCTTAGAGAAAAACAAATCCACCATGTGCTTTAATGAGCTCCTGATTATGGTTTATCAATGTGGACATCGATTTTTTTATTTTTTTTATAAGAATGTGACTGGAAGATATTATGTGCAGCGAGGCAGAAGGCTAAATAAAAAAATAAAAAAAGGGAAATCAGTGTCCAGGTGAAGGAGGCGTCTCTTTACTTCTGGCCACAATAGAATCTGTGGTCACCAGCTGGGACTCGTTGGCGGGGCAACAGCTGAGGTTTTAAACCCCGCCCCCAGCGTGTCGTTAGCACAACCTCAGCCACCGCGCCGTCATCCTTCACCCACTCCCCCCCCGTGGAAACACCGCAATTACACAGAAGAGGATTCGTGGCAGATGAACTTCCTGTAAATCCGTTTCCTGCAAGTTCAGCAACCTCCTCGCACACGGAGAGCGTCTCTGATGACCACCGGTGACTAATGGCAACGGGTGCATGGATTTCCTGTAACCAGGCTTTGCCTCCCATTAAACAGGCGGCCATATGGTACTTCAATAAAAAGAAAGAGAGAGAGAGAGAGAGGCGGGGTCCTGACCGCAGAACCAACCCTCACATTTCAATCTGTGGATGAATCGTGTTGAGTCAGAGATGCAGCTGCTGGGAGCTCTTCAGGGTTCCTTCATGGAGCCTCTATCAAAGCTACTAAACTTTGAAAAAGGAGGAAAAAAATGTGCAATGGATCCAAAAGTATCCCGAGCTGACATTTGTGAAAGTGAAGCCTATAGATTATGAATCACACTATTTCTAATTTTCAATAAACCCATAAAGTTTCTCGCAGGCCCGAGGTAACAACCAACTAGACTGGATTCTGTAATCACATGATCATCTCATGATCAGAAGGTTGGTGGACGTCCTCAGAAGCAAGAGCTTCCGAAGAGCCGGAGAGTTTCGGCTGGGTATATTTTTTCTTCTTCTTCTTTTGAGGATCCAGTATTGATTTGACCAGAGAATGAGATCAGCTGCAGGGATCGTTACGGGGCTCTCTACCTGTTAGATGCTCATATAACGCACTGAAGATGAAGGATGATAATGTTGCTGTGATTGTTGCTTTGCCATCATTGTTCCCCAGCATATAACTTCTAATCTCATTTCCCGAAATAGTCCCACAGAGAGAGAGAGAGAGCCCCCCCCCTTATCTTTCCATAATAGTTTTGAGGTGAGCCCCATTAACCAAACGAGCTTTTCAGAGCACAACATTCCCATTAACACCACTCACACAATCCCTCATCTCCTTCAACACTGGACCACCAGCTTCCCCGTAGACCTCACGCACCATCAAGCCAACATCTCACTTCTTTTTTTTGTTGCATCCATTCAAACATCTTCCCTCCAGGGCAGAGCTGGCAGCATCCAAAAAATCATCCCGCACACACAAACACATTGGCATATCGCATTCCCAACTACACTCCCACTTTTTCTAGATTTCTCCCTCCAGATCCCGTGGTGCTCCCTGGGTGGTGGTGATCAATGGACCATGGGCTCCAGGAACGGAGGTATTAATAATGTAAGGTCCAGGCCTGTCATATCCCCCATTAGCACCGAGGAGGCAGGGGGCCCAACGGCTGATTGATTAATAATTGGATTAATTAAAAGAAAAAAAAGAAAAGGGGCAGAGGAGCCCGGACGATTGAAAAATATCCAACAAAGACGTTTATATATATATATTTATACTGTATAAATATATATATATATATATATATAAAAATCCTACAATATGAGCATCTACAATCCAGAAAAGAGAAGCTGGAGTACAATCTGAGTCCCACTGACTGCATATTAGTTTAAAAAATAAAAAATACAATAGCTGGCTCACTTATACCCATAATGCACCTGTGAAAAGCAACAACTCAAGCTCAGCGAGGCTGCTGTTTTTTTCTTTATTGGAGACCATTTCCTCCTTCAGGTTGGTGGCTTGTTAGCGGAACACTATCGGGGGGAAACATGACATAATAAGTCTGTGTACTGGGCCGCACTCACTTCCTGTCCTGTGTGTGTGTGTGTGTGTGTGTCACCGTGTTGTGTTGGCTTGTTGCAAAGGTGCCGAGAGGTGGCGGCAAATTGACTTCCTCTTCATCTGGCGCGGCTATCCTTTGGATATATATATATAAAAAAAAAGCAATAAACCGTAAGCCTCTAAATGAACCAACACGCGTTTTCATGAGTATGTTTTATTTTTCCATCAGCTCTGCGTTTTCATGTTTTTTTTTAAAGACACTAATTACTGTTCCAGTTCGGACTCAAATTGGTTGTTCGCACTGGTACTCAATAATCAATTACGGGCCACTTAGTGTCATCTTATAGCCTCGGACGTGATAAATGTGATGCACGTTGGGTTTTTTTTTTTTTGGGGGGGGGTATTTATTGTAGACGCGATCGGGACCGAAGCAGAAATTTGTGGGAGGTTATATTTCACTTTCATTGTCATCGGTTTCAATAAAAAATGTGAGTGTGTCATAGTCAGAAGTTTAGTTGAAGCGTTTTTTTTTTTTCGAGGCTGATATGAAAATGATTGGAAAACAATGACCTTCATTTAAACCGGCATCAAAATTAAAAATAATAATTAAAGCCACTGTATTTAAAAAAAAAACCTGTGCCGCAATTATTTTGGGTCCCAAATCACGTCCACGCCGCTTGGAGTGGCGAGGCATGGCGCGCACGTCTGAGTTTCTGAGGGGGCGGGACTAATTGGCACACGAGCGTGCGACCGACCGCGCTCATTACACAAACCCACACTCACACGTAAATAGACTCACACTCTGGAGAGGATAATGTCTTTTATTTTTTATTTTTTTTTAAACACGTTCGCCTCAGTCTGCACCGACACACGCCGTGGCTCGCCAACCTCGGGGGAGGACGTTTTCCCAGCATGCATTGGTACGTTCCCGATTTTGCCTTGGGTAAAAAACAGACCTGTTATCCCCGAGCAGAAACTGGCAAAATTTCAAAAAAAAAAAAATGACAGTGAGAAAATGCTGTTAGGCAGCAAAACCAACGCTGACACAACCCTGTCATCAGACGGACCATGATGCACTCTGCCAACATGAGGCCAGTTTTTCTTTTCTTTTTTTTTTTCTGGCCTCCATCACGGCTTCTGACAGCGAGATGAGTCTTTGCTCTTTTCTTGTCACAACTGAGTTACTGGAGGAGGGTTGTCAAGTGGAATATTAGAGATATTAATTATTATATAACCCTCTCTTCCTCCCTCCCTCTCTCTACTCCCGTGGATCTCTGCAGTGACAACACGCTGTGCTAATTGAAAGCGACCCTGACTCTCGTGTGTGTGTGTGTGTGTGTGTGTGTCATACTGTGCGGCGTTAATTCGTGGCCCCGGTGTTGTCGTCCTCTCGGCCCCCGACACACAACACCGAGAGAAAACCCGCAGACCAGCAGATTTTTTTTTTTTTTTTATTCTCCTGCAGAAATGATTCCTGAATAAACTGAAGGACGTCCTCCAGAGATCAAATAAAAACAACAACACACCAGCTGGGTGTTTGGGTGCTGCATGCAACTATAACTGATGCATAATACCGGTTACACCATGAAGATTTGAAATGCCATAAAGATGCAGACAAATCCGAGACTTTTGGCAAATTCAATTCGAAACCAATAGATGAGCAACAGCTGCGGCACAGACGACGTGATTACAGAGAGACATTTCACAAATAAAAATAAAATAAAATACTTTTTAAAAAAGGCCTTGGACCTGCCGTGCTCGGGAGGAGGTGGGCCGCTCTTCTCGCCCCGGGGGCCTGTAATGTAATAGCCCGGCAGTGCCCTCATAAATCACCTGAAGAGGGGTTTTAGGCCGGCAGGCAGAGACACAACAAACCTGGCAACCCGCGTCTTTATTACGGAGCACACTACACTGAAGGAGGCTTCGCCCCACAGTGAGCACCTCCGCTCACATTTATATGCAAACACGGAGGATACAAATATTTTCCTCCGCAGACACAAATATCTTTCTTTCATGCAAAGAATGTGCGCGTGTGTGCGTCTGCGTGCGTGACACACAAAGACAGCCATTGTTTTTTTTTTGTCACCCTCCCTCTTCACAATTACATCGTGTCTCTCTTCGTCTCCCGCCCACATTTAGATGTTTGAATGTCATCTCCTGTCTGATTTGTGAATCTTTGAGATTGAGTTTGCACAACAGTGTGCGATGTTTGTGTGTGCGTGTGTGTGCGTGCCACTCTGATGTCTAAATTGCGAAACAGTAGACAACAAATCAACAGCCACAGTAAGTATAGGTTTGTGCGTCTACACTAAACACAGATGTCAGGCAGTGGAATCGGTGTGTGGTGAATTTAATGGAGCCTTAAAAGCTGCTCTGTGTTTCTATTTAACAGCCACTGAGTAATGAATGAGTGAATCATCCTGGAGGGAAAAAAAATCCTGCATCCGAAAACAGGAAAAGTCTAATATGCGCGTTTGTTTTTGTTTTTTTAAGTCTATAAAAAAACCAAAAAAAAAACAACATAAATCTCATGTTTCATTTTCTCCATTAGTAAACCAAGGTCAATCTCAAACACATTTAATCACTAATGGGCCTAATTAAGGATTTCTGTGATTGCGGATGTATCGTCAGCGTGCTGCTGCTTGTTAGCCTGTGGACAAAAGATGTGACATTTGCTCAAGATACACACAAATGAGGAACACGCAAACTTGAAGGACTCCCTGCCTGCTCTCTGAGCTATTTGTGCAAACGAGATACGAAAAAAAAAAAAAAAAAAGGCGACTCCGCAGGCTGCCACGCCGCTCCCAACCAAAATTCATGCAAATCACGCCTAACACTAAATCCCCTTTTTTTTCTCTCCCACTCGTTTCTTCTCACAAACACAAAACGAAGCTCACGGCAAACGGGACGAGCCAAGAAAGACTCGCCGCTGAGAGACGCAGATGTAAACAACTCCATAACTCACGAGAAAAAAAAAAAAAAAACGCTGTCTCACAGGATTAAAAACTTCACAAGGAGTGGGCGGAGTTTTTTTTTTGTTTTATCTGACCGGCCTCATCCGAGAGGGTCCGTCCTCTGAGGACCACGATCACACGCTCAGGTACAAATCTGCACACAAACCTCCAACTTCCTTCCTCCACACCTTATGTTTTCCAATTCTTTCAAACAGGACCAGATGCAAATAAAAAATAATCAAAAAAAAAGTTGGACTGGTTCTGGTGCAAATATAAAAAGTTTACTAGGACTATAATTCATGTCAATTAGCAGAGACAGCTGTCGAGCTCAACAGCTTCTGTGAGAATATAAACATATAAAAACAAGATTCAACAAATAAAAATAAAGTTAAAATAGCCTGGGCGCATTCATCAACTCAGGCAAAAAGGAAAAAACTCAGCATATATATATATATATATATTGTGATGCGTGACCGCATGACCCAGAAGGACACGTCCCCTTCGTCCACCCGTCAAACACGACAACCGGCCGCAGACGTCGCCCGTCCCAACAATACGCATCAGACACAGGTTGTGTGTCTGTTTGTTATCTCGTCCGAAGTGGGACCTGCGACGCTCACAGCGCGGAGGAGAGCGAGGCAAAGCGGTAATCCGGGATTATAAGCGCCGACCTGTCATTTCGCCCGACGCGTTATTCCCCCGATGGCGAAGCGGTGGGGTGGAAGCCTCGTCCGTCTCATCTGACAACCATCAATGAGACGACGTGGACCGGCATACACCAGCCCATAATGAGGCTCCCGTTGCCGTGTCAACGCTATCGCCGTCTCTGCTGCAGCCACAATCTAAAGCTCCCCCCCGTTTCCTGAGCTCATCAGGACACACAGAATTAAGATGGTGGAAATTTCATATGGTCTTAAAATCCAAAAAACCGGCAACAAAAGATAGAGAATACAACCATGAGTATTAAAGGCAGAGTTCAAATAAAAAAAAAAACAAACAAAAAAAAAAAACACAAAAAGCGGGAAATAACTTTTCTTTCTCCTGAGCTTGACCTGTAGTTGATGGCAGAAAGCACTTCAAGAAAAAATATGAAAATCTAACAAATATGTCGGATAAGTTTCTATTATTATGATTTATTTGAACTATTTGAGATATTATTATTATTATTATTTTGTGCTTGTTCCCCCATTTGTTTTGTCTATCTTTCTTTATTACGCCGTGCTTGCTTTAACTGGGCAACATGGGAGACTAGTTGCTTATTTCTATTTTTGGAACTGTTCCAACTCAAAAATCACTTTATTTAAAAATGCTACTCTGACAAACTTAATCCCATAGTATTGTTTAGTTTTCTATTCGTTTTTACAGCATTAACTGTATTATTATTATTAACAATAGGATTAAGACGGACAAAGGTAAAATTGCTTAAAATACAAAATGCAAACAAAGAGGGAATAAGTAATATGATAATGACTCACTCGTTTATCTTCCGCAGACAAAAAAATCCACTTTAAGTCCGAATTAAAAGCCTCCAAAGTAGGGTTTTAACCCGCAGGTGTCTCAGTGTGTTGCTGTTGTGTGTTTTTTTTCCTTTAAAGCTGAACAAGAAGACGCGGGCCACGTCTCATCTACATTTGCATCGTGACATTTCCTGTGGAGCGGCATTCCCTCTCCCCGACCCGAGTGTCACGACAGTGTCTGACACCAGAGTGAGACATTCCAACACACGGGCGCATGCACACACACACACACACACGCACACGCACACGCACACGCACACGCACACGCACACACACACACACACACACACACACACACACACACACACACACACTCCAGGACCTGCTTTGTTTACCAGCTCACCACAATCAGACAATTTCCTTTTCAGCCTTCCACCATTTACGGTCTGTTCCATTTCCTCTAACACGCGTTTAGGGGTTGAATTTAATCTCCAAACAATAATTGCAGATGGAATTCTAATCAACCGCTTTGTTATCAAGACGTCAATTGAACAGTCAGGTTTCCCTCTCTCTGCATCAAGCTGCACAATCAGACATGATTTCCACGACTGGGAACTATTCACGTGTATTCTGGCTCGGTGTTTAGAAAACTCAATGTTTCTCTCCTTTGCAATATTTCTAAAAACTCCAAATGTGCCTTTGAACAAAAACATGTTATTTACTTGGCAAACGCAGCTGCTTGGACCACTAAAAACAAAAAACCAGGCGATGTAGTTCAAAATAGGAACTGCGTCGCGATGAGGAAAAAATCAATCTTCAACAACTTTTGGCTTCACAGTCTCTTTAACTCAGCACATGTGGAGCCTTTTTTTTTTTTTCCCTCCTTGCTCTATTTTGTCCGAGTTCCAGCCTGAATCTGAGCGTGGACTGAATGTAAACACGGGGCGGAAAATACGCCATGCCAGTCAGAGGAATTATTTTGAAACTCCCACAAAGCGCTGGCCAAGTGCATGAGTCATGACAGTTAAAATGAAAAAAGAAGCCGCGAGCCCGTTTGATGTTTTTTTTTTTGTTTTTTTTTTTATGTGTGTTTGTTCATTTAGCAACATTTTTCATTTTACATTTTTTCGGTTGCATGAGAACATGCTGGTTCTCACTGAGCGGAGGCCAGAAGGGGAGCCGACACCCTCAGGGCCCAGCTGCTAATGGCGTACCAGGACTTTTTAGTTTTATGTTCTGGGTGGGGGTGGGGGGGCGGGGGGCGGGGCCACGTGTCAGTTTGACCGATGCGCTCACGCTGCGGGGGGGGGGGGGGGGGGCCACGTGTCAGTTTGACCGATGCGCTCACGCTGCGGATCAATCACTCTCCTCCGTCCGTGTCTTTGGCCATAAAATGTTCCCACGTGTTGAGTTAGAGCGGTGTGGAAAAAAATAAGAAGGAATAAATTGCAGGTAGGTGGTGAAGTGAAAAAAAAAAAAAAAAGTGTGCATGCGTGTGTGTGTGAGGGGGAGGGGGGGGGGGTGTGTGTGTGGGGGGGGGGGGTGTGGGGGTGGGGGGGGGGGGGGGGGGCTGGGGGGAGGGGGGGCTGTTCCTATTCCTGGAACCGTTTCAGGGGAAACGTTAAATCTCTCAGGAGGAGAAAGTGATTTCTGCCGACGAGAGAGAAGAGTGAGAGAATGAGGTGCGGAGGGGGAGAACATCAAAAAAACACAAAGGGGAAATAAAAAAAAATAAAGGGGGAGGGGGAAAAAAAAGGAGGTGGCAGGAGGCCTCCGGTGAGAAAACCAAAGCACACACACACACAAACACACCATCAAAATCATTTCCTTTTCAATCGGCCACACAATAACCCAGCCGCGTTTTATTGACCTTTTCCAGGTTTTTTCGAGTCCTTCGTTTCCTTTCGGGCTCGAAGTTCAGAAAAAAAAGATCTCTCAGGAGGAGAAAGTGATTTCTGCCGACGAGAGAAAAGAGTGAGAGAATGAGGTGCGGAGGGGGAGAACATCAAAAAAACACAAAGGGGAAATAAAAAAAAATAAAGGGGGAGGGGGAAAAAAAAAAAAAAAGGAATGGAACATAGTTAGTGAGGAGAAGGAGGTGGCAGGAGGCCTCCGGTGAGA
The DNA here is from genome assembly GCA_016785305.1 of Colistium nudipinnis. Classification (NCBI taxonomy): domain Eukaryota; kingdom Metazoa; phylum Chordata; class Actinopteri; order Pleuronectiformes; family Rhombosoleidae; genus Colistium; species Colistium nudipinnis. The sequence goes on from JAFBJU010001534.1 coordinate 117,025, forward strand.
AAACCAAAGCACACACACACAAACACACCATCAAAATCATTTCCTTTTCAATCGGCCACACAATAACCCAGCCGCGTTTTATTGACCTTTTCCAGGTTTTTTCGAGTCCTTCGTTTCCTTTCGGGCTCGAAGTTCAGAAAAAAAAGAAAGAAAGAAATCTCTGCCCGCTCACTCTCACCCGGAGTCCACCTTGAGTCTGCCTGACAGCTGACATGATTGGATCATCAACGGAGACAACTTCCTGTCTTCCTGACGCTAGAGCGGCGGAAAATCTATTAAAAAAAGGGAACGGCGGTCGTTAAAGTCCTGCGTACACTCGAGGGTCTGAGGTGCGTGCGTGCGCCTGTCGCGCTCTCAGACCGGAAACCCGACGACGTCCAATTTCACAGCCACGCTGCATGTTCGCTTTGAATTTCCTGAATTAAAAAGATAATACGTTTGCAGTGGGAGGCAAATTAAAGCCGGTCTGGACGTCTGGTGGCTCCACCGTGATTTTTTATTTTTTTTAAGTTTGCTACCTGTGTCAGTTTTTACACCACACATTTTGAAATGATGCCACAAATGATGACAAACGATTATTTTTACAAATAAAGTCATATATTCCTACAGGAGGTAGATGATGTCATCACCAGTTTTCCAAGATGGCCTCCAGGATTAGATTTTTTTTCAAACAGACAAAACGAAGCAGAAAGTGGAGAAAAACAAGAAGAAGCTGAAGATTCAGATTTGCTCAAAATACGCCGCACACAAATGGATGGATGGCCAAAATTCCACCAATTGGCCAACACGTGTTTTGTCAGCTGCTGCCACCACATCCCAGACTCTAAAAAACAGAAAATATCCTCATCTCCAAGAGCCGACCCTCCATGAAAGCCTAATTATACAAATCCACCCTCTCAAACAGGCGCGGGTTCCTCCTTTGGAGATTTCTATTCATATTTTGCCATTTCCAGCAGATTTGGATTCTCTCCATCTCTCTCTCGGGAATGACAATTAAAGGTGTGGAGCTGTGTGATGAGCCGGCTGAGGCTTATCTGCCAAAACAGCTGGAGATTCCCCACGACTCCACGACCGCACGCCGAGAGAACGAGAGCGATCGACAGGAAGTCGGCCTCTGGGAGGAGATCAGCGCCGGGCACGTAGAAAATTAAATAATAATCAGAATAAATCAGGAGTATCATTAGATCCGGTGAAACTGCAGAGAAAGAAACGGAATGTGGGTGAAATATGAGCAAAATGCCCATAATTACCATTCAAAGTCATCTTAGGCGATAATAACGCCACTTCTAATCATCAGGCTCCTTTTCTTTTAGCCGTAAAATGAGTTCCAGAAAACCCGCTGAAATAATTTCCACTGCCAAGACAAGAATCGCAGCATTGAATGGAGCAAGACAATTGGGGGGAATTTTTAAACCTCAGCAAGTCCTGCTCTGGGCTCTTAAATCTGCACAAGTCAGACTCCATCCCAACTCTGGGCTTCCGGAATGAAGTGTGAATGTGCCCAGGTAATTAAGAACTTCGTGCCGTCATCTGTGCGGAATGTGAAAATGATACAACCCGACAACGCAGCGGTGTGAGAACAGCTGATCTGCAGAGCGAGATACGACTCTGAATGATACGAAAAGAGAAATCCTGGATACAAACAAAGACTCTTCCTATTTTATATTTATTTAAAAAAAAAATGCAGTTTAAACAGCACCCCCCGTCTTTCCATAACGGAGGGGCTCCACAATGCATCATCCCAGAGGTGGACTTTAAATACCAGGTGCTTCCAAAAAAAAATCCAATCCCACCTTCCGGACCCTGTGCAAAGTTTAACAGACGGATGGAAAATGAAAGAAGGGTTGACACAGATGAATTAAAACTGCCTTTTTACGTCAGTTGGCAGTTGAGTGCAGAGCAAAAGGAGTATAATAATGATAATAATAATGAAGGCACCAGAAACAAAATGAGGCCCCCCCCCACGCTTCCACCAGCAGGACGCCATCGCCGTATTATAGAATTAACCAACTGTAGGAACTAAATGGAAGAAAATGACGTCTTGGTGTATGAAACCAATGTCCTGCCTGTCGTACACCGACACTGATTCTAAAAGGACACTGCGTTGGTTATTTGCCGCTGGGCGTGTAGGTGTGGGCTAATTGGCATGCAAGCTTCGGCGGGGCAGGGAGGCGAGCCAGGAGCCCAGCACAACGGCGCCGCTGTGCGCGGAAAAAAAAATCCGTTTCAAGCTGCGAATCAGCCACAGGCCGAGACCTGCGCCGCATCCATCACGGCAAATCCATGCTGTGGCAGCGCACGCCCAGCCGCACCGCATCGCCCCGCCCCCGCACACACAGAAAGTGGCGCGGGACAGGTGTGATAAAGTCAAAAGAAATAGGTTCTGTCCGTACATTTTATTTTTTTATAATAATACAATTGTTTTCATTGTCTTGTATATTGGATTTTA
>JAFBJU010001534.1:119480-152776 GCA_016785305.1 Colistium nudipinnis
TCATATATATATATATATATATATATATATATATATATATATTTTTTTTTTTTACACAAACATTTTCATGTCACTGTGTGGTGTCAGGGTCGACTCGTCGAGGCTGAGGTCAAAATCGTTGCCGAATAGATTCCTGTTAAAAGGACAACTGAGGAATGTGTAGTTGGAGTGTGTGAGTCAGTCAAAGCGGAGGGAGGGAGGGAGGAGGAGGAGGAGGAGGAGGAGAAGTAGCAGCTAATCGACTTTCCTCATTAACTTTGATCAGGCCTGGGGAGAGGCAGAGGAGGAGGAGGAGGAGGGGATACGGGTTTAATGAAGACCCCCGCAGCGAGGGGTCCGTCTCACCCACTGTGCGAATCAACCCAGTGCTCCCAGTGCTCCCAGTCTGAGGAGGAGCAAGCCATCAGATCAAACCAGCCATCAAAGATAAGGCCACTGGAATTTTTACGGGACAAAAAAGAAAATCCATAAATATATAAATAAAACTCCACTCGCAGCTTTGCACGGAGGCGAATAATAAAAGTCGCGAGTTGCATTCGCAGCGACAAGTGAAAAGAGAGAGAGAGAGAGAGGGAGGGATGGGCGTACAAACGTGAAAACCAGAATCACCGGAGCTGATTATTTATCAGAGGCGCATGAAGAGCGAAAGAGAGACGGAATCTGAGCAAAAAAAAAAAAAGGCTATTTGGCATTTTGGCCCCCCTGTCGCTCTGTGCTCCTCTGTGGAGAGCTGTCCCACTTTCAGCCCTCCCTCCTCCCCCTCTTCCTCCCTCCATCAAACCGACCCCGCTCTCGTTCTCATCCTCCCATTGTTCCAGACTCACAGATCCAGCGTCCGCGTGTCTGTCATCTGCACAAACTCAATACTTCTCGGCACCAAACACTGAGGTGATGAATAAATCACAACACAGCACACGCGCCCACACACACACACACACACACACATCAGGACGAGGCCTATTTATTTCTGTGTATTTTGGGTCCCAATGGACAATATATAGACAATCATGTCCCTCGTCCATTTTCTCTCTCTCTCTCTCGCCTGGTGTTTTATTTCACTCTGGTGTTGACCGACGTGCTTGTCGAGAAACTTCTGGAGCTCCAACGTTAAAATCACCAGCTGCTTGCGAACAATGAGCGAGCACTGATTTTTTTTTTTCTCTCTCTTTTATTGGTTGTTTTGATTTTTTTTTAAGGCCAGGGCACAAATCAAATCATCTCCAAACTGAATAAAGCAGCCGGAAAGTATTTTTTGTGTGTCATTTTAGAAAAAAATAATTTAAGCGGAATTTTTGAACTTGTGTGTGAAAAGGCCTCGTTTTTCCCATTAGGTTTCTAAATCTGGCTTTCTTTGGGACGTCTGCTCGTGTAGCTCAAAACTCAAAGCAGCAGGCCAGCAATCAAAATTGAAAACACCTTTTATACGATTATTATTTCTGAGAGGAATCACACAACGCACGTGTTCAATCGTGGCAGAACACCGTATTTCACCAAATTTTGGAGAGAAAGCGTTTTTGCACCCGTGAACGAGATGAGCTTCTGTGACAAATTTCTCCCACTTTTTTTTTTTTTTTTCCCAAAAATCCATAACCGACCTGGCCAAACAAAGCAAGTGTTTCCAGTTTGACATATTCTCGTAGGGGGGGGTCTCCCCCCGTCGCCATGACTACCGTGGCGCGACACCGCCGGACAAATGGCGAAAAGGGACAAACCGAGGTGGAACAAAGACCTCGAGGAACCAGAGACAGAGTCTTTCAGAGGAAGTTTGCGGCCAAACATGGCGTCCATCTCCCGCCGCATATCGTGGAATGTTAATTAGGCCGGAGAAGACAGCGACACCTCCGTCTTAAATGTCACGTCCTGGCGTGGAGAGCCGGGGGGGCGGAGCTTATATTTACTCGTGTCAGGCCCGAGGCTCGTTTCTGTTTTCCTGCGGCAACTTCTCTTCTGTTGAGTTTTATTTTAATTTTTTTAATTTCTCTTCGAATTTTCTCTCAGCCTTCACGTTATGCTGTATATTTTTCTCCGTGATGAATGGCTGCATTTCAAGTTGGCATTTTTTCTACTTTTAGCTGGAATAGATTACAATCTGTGCAGTTGTATGGAAACAAGATCTTGTAAAAAAAATTTGGGGGGGGTGGCTGGGGGACCGCACTTAGCTCTGATGTAGAAAGTATCGGAGCCATTTTCTTTTCTTTTTTCTTTTCTTACACAGGTTCTGATAAGAAGGGCTTGGGTGAGGCCACGGGATGGATGTAAACACATTCTTGTGGCGCTTTGTAACGAGACATGACACAGTGAGAATGGCGTGGCCTTTTTCAAATGGCAGGCCTCGTTATTATGGCCCTCAGAGGGCCAGAGATTGGCATAATTGGCCGTCAGTAAGGAAGGGGGTGCCGAGAGGACGGAGAAAATTGTACACAAGCGCTTTATCAGTGAGAAGCTCCTGCGTGAGCAATACTGGGTTTTCTTTTATTTTGTATCATAGCCTGGCCATTTTTCAGGATTTATCCTTATTACAGTGTCTGCGGGACGGCCGAGACGCAACACCTCGAATTACTCGAAATAATAAGAGCCTCCCTCCGCAGTTCACCCGGAATTAATCACAGGGGGGCAAGTGGACCGGAAAATGAATCCCTGCCGCCAAGGTGAGAGGAGAACTGTGATTTTCAGCAGGGTTAATACAAAATCTAAATAAGTAAAGTTTTTTGTATCATCACTGGGGCACATTTAGTCCAGGACTGGGGGGAGGGAAAAAAAAGCACTTTATGTGCAAGTCAGTAATTGTACGACTCACTTAAATGAAGGAAATGAAATGGCGGAAGTTGGAGGCGTTGGAGCAATAACTCACAAGCCTTCCGGTTTCCTCCTCCTCCAGGAGGAAAAGAGAAATCGTTTTTACATTCTCCAGCTGGATGGCAGGGTGGAGAGAAAAAAAAAACTGTCCAAGGTCTGGGGAGTTGAATTGTGTTCACGCTGGCTGCCAGCTTATGTTTGGTCTTAGTGTCACGATTTGTTGCGGAGCATCGCGGACGTTGTAAAAAAAGAAAAAAAGAAATGCCACGTTTCCCAAAAGCCCCCGCCAGCAGCCGGAGAGACGCTGAACATCACTCAGCATCATTCAGTCGCCACGGCGACGAGAGAGAGAGAAAGTGTGAACAGAAGTGAAAGCAAAAAAAAAAAGTTGAAAAAATAAAAGGGAGAAAATGAAAGGAAGCTGTAGAGACAGTGACAGGAGGTGACAGAGAGAGAGAGAGAGAGAGAGAGAGAGAGAGAGAGAGAGAGAGAGAGAGAGAGAGAGAGAGAGAGAGAGAGAGAGAGAGAGAGAGAGAGAGTTGGTGGTCGAGTAAATAAAGAAAAGACTCGCTAATCCTCGTCTCCTGCGCCACTCGGCCTCATGTGAGAAAAAGAATCCTGAGCTGCAGAGATTGGAGCCGTCCAGGGACCGAACACCACAAACAACAACAGGACGTCCCTAAAGTCCCGGAGTCCCTGAACTCACCGCTTGCACATGCCCAAGTTAGAAACAGCGAAGCAAGGAGAAAAAAATAAGTCTCCGCCTGCAGGAAACACTTTGACTCTCGTCTCTCCTCCACTGGAAGCAAAGAGCGTGGGAACGGCTTTGAGAGCGCGGCGCGGAGGCGGGACCAGCGACCTCCGCCCATCGACCGCCGCTCAACACGCACACGCAATCTTCATGCCTGACGACTGCAGAAATAGAACTTATTGATTAGGGGATCATTCGTAATCCCCCCCCCCCCCCCCCCCCATGGGAACTGAACCTATAAGAAAAAAGAGATCTTTGCATAACAGGGTGTTTAAATTGGACCAATGAGTAATCCTCCTTTTGTTTTCGTCCCCCTCGTTAGCAGGCCTCAGATTTAATTGCCACGGCGGCAGACATTCCATCCTTGGAATAACATTCCAATAAAACACGTGTTGGAAGAAACGGTTTCAATCCAAGGGGATGATGGAGCCATGGAAGGGTCTGAGGACCGAGACGTTGTGAATAAGGACCAAAGACTGAAGGTCGTCTCAAGGGGACTGAGTTTTCACCTTGAAAAAAAGACAGAGGTCGTCCTGTGGGCACGTTGTCAAATGTTTCCTTCATATACGAGGGGAATGCTAAATATGCCGGTATTAAACATGACGTCAATATTGACACGCTCTCTCTCTCTCTCATTTGAATATCAAAACGAGATGTAAAACGGTGATTAAAAGCCAATTACAGCCGGCGTCAATGAGAAGCCAATTTAGTGTTTGAGAGGCTGCGAATGGGTCTTTGCCAAAATGATGGCGGGGGAGCACCCCCAAACAAAAAGAGCAAAAATTAGGGATACAAAGGGAGAGAAGTGGAGGGGGGCTGAAAAAAAAGAAAGCAGATCTGAACCCCGAGAACAGCATTGCACGTCAGACGCGAGAACATCGTCCCCTGCAGAGACTGGATTGCTTCCATTCCCGTCACCGTGCACTCATGAATAACGAACAATTTGCTTTAAGGCAGCGTTCAATTAAGAGTCAAATCCCCCAAGGAACCAGTGGGAATGTTTTTTGGACCAAAAAAACGTATTCAAACGTTATAAAGTCCCGGAGCCTTCCTGCTGGCCGAGTTCCAGCTGACTGATCCTGTATTAATTATGTATGCACCGGTAATGAACAGGGAAAAAGTATTCAGGCACGGTTTACGTACAGCTCCACCTTCACGCCACATCTTTAGTTCAACCCCAGGAACACCGAACAGCCAGGAGCCACAATGGAGGTTTTTAATGATTGGGGAAGAAAAAAAGAAAAAAAAAAAACGCCTCCCGCGGCGACGCGCAAAGAACCCTCGACTCAAGAGGCTGGTTCAAGTGTGATGAAGAGGTTTGGAGTGTGTGTGCGGGGGAGGTCATTTTAGATGAAGCGGTCGTCCGTGTTTTCCTTCTTTTGAATTCGGATAAAAAGGTCTCAAGAAAATCCGGCGTTCCTCCCTTCACTCATTCACACAAATCACCGCCAATCCACTCCTGCACGCAGTCGGCAGGAAACAAATTCCACTGACACACACACGCGAGCGCGCAACACCGCAAGTATGCGTCCGTAATCAAGAACACAACCCCCGCTTTGCCTTCCCCCCCCCCCCACACATTTGAGGCTGTGCAGAGCGTCTGGAGGCCGAGTCTGGGAAACACCGAGACACCGCCAGGTCACCGGAGGTCATCAGGTCCCGCGCGTCGCCCTGCACAATTGATCTGGCACCATTTCCACCAAGAAAGGGCGGCAGCGCTCTCTCCAAATGGCGCGGCGCGAATCGTTGACTTCGACAATGCCGCCAACAATTGGTCGCGATCGGTGCTAATCCGGTACTCACCATTGGAATGTGATAATGACAGGTTAAGAGCCGATTTGAATGTACATGTCTAAACGAGTGAATCCCATCTTTTCACGTCGGCCATTAATAAAGTGGGCCGACGCCTTCATAAAACTGCTCTGCCCATATTCAAAGCCAAGATCCTGCATCGCCATCTTCTGCTGACCCTTTCTGTTTTTTGTTTTTATTTTTACAATTCTCGCTGGTTGTCGTTTCGACCTTTAATAAAAAGATTCATGAAAAATAAATGGCATGTTACACACGGTAAATGCGTCTCACACCGCGTCCCCTTGATTGCCTTCCCTCTATATGCAGAGAGTTTAATGTACGAGAGACAGAAGCCAAAAAGCTTTTTACTGCCTCGCTAAAAAAAAAAAAAAAATCTTCATCCACCTGGAATTTATTTCAAAAACCTCTCACATGGATATTTAATGGCTGCCCGACATGAAAAGCTGTGTTTAAAGATTTTCAGAGCTTGTTTTTTGTCCATAAAGCTGTGAAACAGCGCCGATACAAATCTGTTGACCGTTTCCTTTAAATACTTTAAATCAATAAATAAAAAATAAATGGAATCGCAGGAATAAAAAAAATGATCTGATGACTCCTTGAGGTGTCCCTGAAATGGCTTAGGGGGTTTTATTATTACTTAATATATTACCCAGGATCATAAGGATCCGTATTTTTGTATATATTTTTTTTTATACTTTATATTTAACTCCTTTTTTTTCTATTTCTTAATTTATTATTATAATTTTTTAATGCTTGGTGTTTGGAGAGGAGGGCAAAAAAGAATTTCATTGTACAATGTGCACATGACCAATAAATGCTTGAACCTTGAACCTTGAACCTAATAAGTTAAGGCTGCATCAACACGTCAAATAATGTCAAATATCATTTCTCACTCTCTGATTGCTGATGTCACGGATAAGGATAAGTTCAAACTATAAAAAGGAAAAACTAAAATACTCCTGAGCCCATCGCTTTTTTTTTTTTTTTCTATTAATTCATGCAAAATTATTTATTCAGGCAGTTGATTGGTTGCCAAATGAATGGGTGAGGAAATATGAAACAATAGGAAACGGTAAGGAGGGTAGTTTCTGTGTGGTCATGCGCAGGTTTTCCGCACAATCCAAACATGTCAGGACTTTGATGGTCTCTCCTACGGCTACAGTTTGCCAAGGAGGAGGAGGAAGAGGAAGAGGAGGAGCAGAGTTGTTTATGTTGCTCGAGAGGCAGATTTCATCAGATCAATCTGTAATGGTTTGGACGCCGGTCAGCACATTGCAGCGTGCAACAAAAGCCCCGCAAACACACACATCCTCTGTGGTGTTTGTTCTTCAACAACAGACAGAGAGTGGAGCCTCCTGGGTGTGGGGCCAAAAATTATTCAGCCACAAGGGGGAAAAAAAAAGTAGCCCTGCTGGGCCCAAAACCTTAAAATCTCTGCGTGACCGTCCATAAATTCACATCTGAGAGGAGGGTTCACTTCCAGCTGCCCGGTTTCCAGCGTGGTTCAGAGCCATTAGCATTTGAAAAGGGGAGAAGATGAGTGCAGGGAGGGAGGGGGGGGGGGTCCAGGAAGAAAGGCTGGGGAAGTGAAGGACAAAAAAAAAAAAAGGAGCAGCAGCTGACTTGTTGAACTTCATTGGTCAACAGACCGCGACAGAGACAAAAATGCCCCCGCTCAGGTGATGCCCCTGAGACAACACACGGCCCTGAGTCCGGATCATGTCGTGGGGGGGGGGGGGGTGAAAAAGATCCTCCCGCGGCGTAGACCTCACAAAAACAATCTCCCATGATGCTCGGCTCCAGCAGAGTAATACGAGACAATAAAGATGGATTTTTAAATAATAATAATGCCTCCTTTTCATGCAACTGTATCCGTTTTCCGAGTTATGTATATAAACGTTGAGGTAAGAATAAAGTGATGGCTATTACAGACGATTATGGGTTAGAAGTGGTGTGGATTTTTTCCAATTCTTGGACGCTACGACCAAAAAGGAATATGCGCACGCAGACGTACATACGTGTGGTGCATACGCAACGCGGAAACGTATGAAGCCAGCGACACGTGCTTCAATGTTTGGCTCCGTGAACCAGAAAATTGGATTTAAAGTGAAAAAGAAAAAAAAAAATGGCTGCGAAGGTGAAAGTGCTGAGGTTAATTTCAGGGTGTTTACATCCATATTGGGAGAGGGGGGGGGTTGGAAGAAACACAGAGGCCCCAGTTTGAGGGGGGCTCCGTGAACCAGAAAATTGGATTTAAAGTGAAAAAGAAAAAAAAAAAATGGCTGCGAGGTGAAAGTGCTGAGGTTAATTTCAGGGTGTTTACATCCATATTGGGAGAGGGGGGGGGTTGGAAGAAACACAGAGGCCCCAGTTTGAGGGGGGGGGGAACACACACACACACACAACTGGGCTGTGGTCCTAAACAACGCAACACAGCCAGGGAGATTTTTTTTAACGGGCTAACAGTGGCATGTTCAGTCATGTGACCTCCAGTCCGAGTCGTAATAGGTTTTACTGCCGAAAGGCCAAAAAAAAAAAAAAAAAGGCCCCTGAATACTAACAACCACGTCTTTATTTAAGTTAAGCTGAAGCAGCTCATGGAGGAGAAGAAAGTGTTTATCTTCTGTGGAGGCAAACAGCTGAATTTATAGTTTTTGTATAACAGGAACAAAACTCAGCATCCACCATTTCTGACCGCCAGCACGCACGTGTGTATACCACTAAAGCCTATTTAATAAACAATATTTAATATAGTTAAAGGGTGTTGTTTTATTTTGGAAGACATAAATAAATGCATGATCCCGAGTTTGGGTTTTTCCCAAAAACGGCATCATTTTTATTCTTCGGTGACGATACACTTAAAACTACATTCAGTGTTGATAGGCAATCTATAATAATTGTAATATTTTCCCCCAAAAAATGTTTCCCAGCTGGGGCCAGGTGCTCGCAGCCAGGAAAGTATTGAAAGACATAATGATCTGCATTTCCTGAGATAAATATATATTTTTATAGCACCGTCCCACGTTAATTTCAGAAAAGGTATAGCTCCACCCACCAGGCCTTCAAACTGGTGAAAACGGGGTTTCTCTGCAGCAGTGACCAGTTCCAGATCCTCCAGGGGGGGGGGGGGGGGGGGGGGGGGGGGGAGAAACCCGTTGTTTTATTTTGGAAGACATAAATAAATGCATGATCCCGAGTTTGGGTTTTTCCCAAAAACGGCATCATTTTTATTCTTCGGTGACGATACACTTAAAACTAGATTCAGTGTTGATAGGCAATCTATAATAATTGTAATATTTTCCCAAAAAAAATGTTTCCCAGCTGGGGCCAGGTGCTCGCAGCCAGGAAAGTATTGAAAGACATAATGATCTGCATTTCCTGAGATATATATATATTTTTATAGCACCGTCCCACGTTAATTTCAGAAAAGGTATAGCTCCACGCACCAGGCCTTCAAACTGGTGAAAACGGGGTTTCTCTGCAGCAGTGACCAGTTCCAGATCCTCCAGGGGGGGGGGGGGGGGGGGGGGGGGGGGGGGGGGGGGGGGGGGGGGGGTCGATTGATGAACCACTACGTTAACATTTAGAGCCTCATCTCAATTCCCGAAATAACTTCATCGTTTCCTCACAATGAGAGAAAAAGAAAAAAAAAATGTATGCAGCCCCTCAAAGCCAGATGACTCACTCTGCCTTCCAAAGAGCTATATATATATATATATATATATATATATATATATATATGTATATATACCGTATATATATTTATATTTTATAAAAAGCCATTTAAGATGACTCCCCTGAATATGGAGAAAATATAAATACAGCTTTTCATAACAATTTGTGCGCGACATGGTTTGTTCGCCAAAGTTCAGCTGCCTCAATAAAAACACTGTCGAGCAGCTCTGCTCCACGTGCCCTCAATAGTACACTGGAGTACACTCAAGTACACAAGGAGACATTTCTAACAAAAATGAAAGATGAGCAAGAGGCCAAAGGTCAGATGTGAAACCAGTGAAGGTCAAATATCATGACAAGATGAGCGGGAAGGAGAGATATAAAGCAGAATCAAAAAGCTTCGAAGAACTGGTTTGTGAAGAGTGGCGGAAAAAAGAAACAAAAATAAATCAAGTGACGTTGAAGCACAAAGAAGATCCCAGCAGGCCTGAACGCTCCGGATGGAAACTGAAGTGAACAGGAGCCAGCGCTGATGTCTCCATGTTCCTCAGCGCAGGTCAGGAGCACCAGACGCCTCCTCCTCCTCCACAGGAGCAAGTGCGCTTCATAGATCTGAAGCGGGAGAGGGTAGCGTTACCGTGGAAACGGAGGCGGCTGTTTGGCAGGTTGAGGCAGATTTGGGGTTCCTGAAACACTTTTTCTAAAATTCCAGATTGACTTATATTTAAATGAACGTCTTCATCATCCACCCTCCTCCTCCTCTTCATCATCAGAGCCCCGCGGTGCTAGATAAAGGCATTGGGAGATTGTCAGCAATGACGGGTCCAGCGGCGGCGCTGAAAGAGCTGCTTGTATCAGCAGGAATTACCTCCAGAAAGCTGACCCAGCCTTTTTTCGCGAGTGATGCCACGTCAACTTTCATTTAGGAATGAAGTAAAAGAAGAAGAAAAAAAAAAAAAAAGACTTGAAAGCAAAAACAAAGAGGTGAAAAAAATCAAAAAAGGCTGGAGGTTTTGAGTGAGGTGGAGGAGGTGCATGAATAGGGATGAGATCAGATCATTGGCTCTCGGTGTTCTCCAATCACAGCTGGGAGGGGGGGGGGGGTCCCTGAGAAGAGGTGGAGAGAAGATAAATAACGTGGAGGTGTGATGGACTTGAAAAAAGGAAGAGGGGACTGGTACAAGTCTGAAGAGGGCTCTGCATGACCACAAAAGAGGGAGAGAAGAAAAAAATCTCTCAAGACGACCCTCAGAAATCCCCCGCCGACCCCGCCCCCCCCTTCTCTCTCTCCATGGATCATGTGCTGATGTGTGGAGATATTGGGCGGACGAAGAGAAGATGCATTCCAGGAACAAAAACAACTACTTGGTGATTATTTATAGCTTGAAATGGATATGCCAGAAATATAAATATTTATGGAGGTATAAGCCCGATCAGGCTCAGAGTGGATTTCGATGCATTCCAATCCCACAAAAAGCCAGTTGATGGTATATTTTACCACCGCACCGCTGAACTGAAATAAAAAAAAAACGCTGCACATGTGAAGACGGACGCACGATAAGTGACGGAACATCCAGTTATCCACTGATCAGTCATAAGGCTGCGTGGGGTGAGCACAACATTTTGTGGTTTTCTCTAAGGTCCAGGCTCGCCTCACTGTGTACTGTATATTCAAAAATACGGGTTATTATATACAGAGACCTGGAACACTTTGTAAAAATGTAATTCAATACATTCATTTCAAAGAAAAGAAAAAATTCAAAAGAAGGAAAACACGTCTCCGTTGATTGAGACAGCAGACTGAATATTATTCAGAGAAAACAACGTCTGGACGCCATCTTGGGTTCTTTGGGACACTTGGTGTAATTTTCAAAAATGGGCAAATGTTCATTGATCATATAATGAAAAGAAAGTGTCTGTCATTGCCAAAGATAGAATTACATTTGGAAATTTGGAATATTCTCTTTTGCTCCCCCCCCCCCCCCCCCCCCGCACCCCCCCTTTGTTACCCCCCCCCCCCGCACGCACACACCCTTTTGCTGAGTGAGCTTGCGGTGGATGCGTTGCGTCTCTGAAACATTGAAAGCCTAATAAATGATTCGCATTGCTGCGACAATCAGAAAACAAACCAAAAAAAAAAACACACATTTGCTTGGTGAAAAGCTGAGGGCATCAAGTTAGTGAGCATCCACATTATTTTTAAGCGACCAGCATCTCAATAAACCGGCTCAATTAAGCACAAGCTGAGCACATTTACATCCCAGCAAACAGCGAGCCAATTAGCAATTTAGATGGAATATGTTGGCAATTAATACGGCAATCTACCTTAATGTGCCACCAAGGGAGTCCGCAGACATCAATTATAATAAATAAAAGCGCCACGTCGATAAAAAGCCTCGTACTCAGCCGCACTAGTTATTAAAAATATGTCAATTGCAAAAATAATAGAGATAAATGTTACATTTCCAAATCAACCACCACCACCATATCATTCTTTTCTGAAAAGGTTTGGGGGAAAAAAAAAAAACCCTTGTGATGGATTTATGCGGTTTCATTTCAGGGGAAATAATCCCGGCTCCATTGTTCCGCTCTCAATCAGACCACTGATCGCATAGTGAGCCAAAGCTTCGGATCAATAACCCACATCCTGCGTCACCTCTGCCCATAAACCGCCGACGCTCCGCACCCTGCCTGTAGCGAGCAGCGACTGTTGGCTATTCATGAATGAATACCCCGTGTTATTAGTTCCATAATTGGTGAGTGCATCTACAAAATGATAGAAAAAAAAAATAAAATAAAAAAAAGTTTGTGGATTCTGCGAGTCCTGCTTTCTGCCTCGTTTCTTTGCCAGTAAATGTTGGATTTCTGGAGTTATGTGGGGCGTTTTTCTTTTCTGATAGGATTAAGGCAGGCTTCATTTAAAAACCTCCACTTATCATCTGAGAAAGTGAAAGTGGATCCGCCGTTCACGTTCCCCTGGAATCAGAGATATTCGAAAAACCCGAATCCAGAAGACATCCTGAGATTCCGGAGAGCCTGACGAGATTAGTCCCAGACAAAAGATAAGATGGAGCTGAAGTGTTTTTTTCTCCACGTCTCTGAACTTCCTCAACAGTGAAAAGAAAAAAAAGAAAGAAAAAAGTTTCACTTTTTTTTTTTGGCCTGGGTGGATTTTGGCAGCAGTTTATGATTAACACATGACTGCGAGGGAACGTTTCACATTAGGGAAGATTTAAAAGCTATGGTTTAGCACGTTTTATGCTCCAATTTCCTTTTTCTATTTAATTTCCGTTTTTTTTTTTTTTTTTTAGATGAATCCTCAAAGTTACGTTTTTTGGGGGTTTTCACCTCAAGGCCGCGCAAACGTCAGAGACCCTCCGTGTTCCCCTCTGTCCAATCAACAAACCTTCCCCCTGTGAGATGACAGGTTTCTCTGTTAGCTCAGGACTGGCACCGAAAAAAAAATTAAAAATAAAAAAAACGAGCTCAGGCGATCCCGGCAGACGCCCTGCGCCTGCGGTGGACCTCATTTTCTTGCCACCTTCTAAAGTCCCCGTATCCCTGGAACTTTGAAGTCCAGCCAGCAAAGGGCTTTTGAAAGAAAAAAAAAAAAAACCCTGCAGCAATCCCCCCACCATGACCGGGCCGAGGATTATCTGCTACCCGGAGGAGAGAGGACGGAGGAGGAGGAGGAGGAGGAGGAGGAGGAGGAGGAGGAGGAGGAGGAGGAGGAGGAGGAGGAGGAGGAAATACTCCCTCTGACCAGAGCTGAGGGGGATTAACAAGCTACTAAGGAAGCTCTGGCTCCTTTTTTTTTTATTCCACCAGTTCAACCACAGAAACCAATTTACAGCTGGGAACTGGCTAATTGTGTCTCACACAGCACCTGCCTCCTCCTCCTCATCCTCCTCCTCCTCCCCCTGTTATTTTTCACCTCTCTTACTGATTCTGCTTTTGTGAGACCCCAGAGACTTTTATTTTTGCATCCTTGGTTTTTCGCTCATTGACGTTATTGACTCCACGGCATTGTTTTCAAAACCAAGAAGGCCGAGAAAAAAAAGGGAAAAAGAAGAAGAAGAAGCAGCTCCTAATCTGAGCATCAGACACGATACGATCAGTCACGAGGGAGGAGTCAACCTGCTAAAAGTCTTTTTCTTTCCTTTGTGGAACCGAAAACGAGGAGATTCTTCTTCTCTGGATTTTTTTTTCTCTCCAGCCGTGCATTGATTGGCTGTTTCAAGGAGAGGACGGGACACAATGTGTATAATTTGCAATAAGGAAAAAAGGAGGAGGAGGAGGAGGTTATCAGGCGGTCATCAGCGGTGGTGCACTCGCAAATAAATGGCGTGTCACGCTGACGTGGAGAAGAAGAGAAAAAAAAGCAATAATCAATAAGTAATGGTGGGAACCGAGGATGGGGGGGAACAATGGAGCTTGATTTTTCTGAAAAAGAAAAAAGCCAGATTTCCACCCGTGCTCTTTTGTCTCCTGTGCGAGTGAAGGAGCTGGAGGACTTCAGACCTTCATCCTCATGTTGTTCCAGAGTCTCCTGAGGAGCAAACGCGTGGGCGTCATCAGACCTGAGCAGCTCTTAATAAAGCTCTTCTCTATCCACCCCTGAGATCTCCTCACCCCAATTATACGCCCGACACCTCCGACACCTCCTCCACCTCCTCCTCTTATTATCTCTTCACAGACGCCCCCCACCACCACCACCACCACCTCCTTCGGCATCCGACCCCCACCTCTCTGATTGTGGTTCTTAAAGCTGCTGGTGGAGCTGGATTCCAAATTGTGCTGCGTCTGGAGTTTATCATGTCTCATGCCGAAGATCAACACGTGTCATTTGTGGAGTGAAAGGAAACGAAAGAAACAACAAAGGTGACGGATTATCATAAAAACATTTGCAAAGATATCCAGCTTTTTGCAAGTTTTCTTTTTAAACTGATTAGTGGCGTCGAAACTTCTGGTCACACAAAACAGGCAATTTGCATATGATCATTTGGGGCTTTGGAACCCTTTTAAAAACAGGCATTTTTTTTTCAGCATTTTATGACGATAAATATCAAGCGAGATATTAATCCACGAGTCTATAAAAATAATTGTTAGTTGAATTCCATTCTGCAGAAACCCAGGGGCCAAAAAAGCAACTGGAAGAAAAAAGGAGATTTCACAACAGGAGGATTAAAGGTAGATGGAGACATTTGATATGTTCAAATTCCTCATGCTTAGTGGAGCAAACACAACATGTTAAAGCAAATCTGATGCACATTCTCATGTGTTGCACAGATTTGACTGTGAAGGTTCAACTCTGGAGAACAACAAGGAGTCCATCAAGGCGCACACTACGGAACCTGCATTATTTAATCTTTCCGACATGGAATTGATTTTTTTTGTGTGTCACAATTTACTGGAACATTTTCAAAGCAAAGCTCCCCAGTTTATTTTCCTGCTCGTTTTGACAAAACCACCATCGCACCACAACAAACCAAACCACAACCAGAACAAAGGCTAACGCCTTCTGATCAGGTGCACGCCTGAAAAAATAAACTGTACGCGTGATCACACCTTAATGAAACACACCTGCAGGCGCGCAAACAGGTCCGACAACCCATCCCACACACACACACACACGAATGCACGCACACTCACACACACTGTAGACCGTCACTCGTCTCGGAATCATTTTCGCTGCTTTGACCTTCAGATGCCGCCAAGGACACAGCACATGGCTGCATCTGGCCAGCCATCTGTCTCCAGCCGCCCCCCCGGGACGTCCCGTCATCGACCCCGTCCTCTACTGTCCACGTCCAACGCTCGCTGGGGACACGTCTAGCTACACACTACACACTCACTTATTCTACAGGTTTCTGACAGAGCTCAGCCAGGTGTGTACGCCTCCGCGGTCCCCACAGGTACGCACCTTCACCAGAGACTCACACACAACAATATGTTTCCAATCAAAATCCAAATAAAGCTTCATATCACGGCATGGCAGACTTTTTGGGGGGGAAATTCTATTGATTGAATCCACCTTTGTGATTCTCTTCCACAGACCGTTTATACACAAACAATAACAACTTTCCATTTTTTATTTTTTTATTTTTTTTAAGAGTCCACGTGTTGGGGATCAACCTGTTGCGTTGTGTCACGTTTTGTTTTGTACTGTTTCTGTGTCTGTTTGTGTTGCGGTCATGTTATTGTCTGCCTACATAAAGCAAAGTGTTGAAAGAGAAACGTTTTTTTTGTAATCATCGCGGGGCATGAATCATCTTACTCCGCCCTAAACACACACCATCCCTCCTTCGGGACATTCAGCAGAATAAACTGGCACTACACAACACACACACACGCAACGACCAACTTCAAGGTTCAAATAAAACTGGAGCCAAATATTTAAAAATCGAATTCTTGCCATTTGATACAAATGAGTAATTAAGTACACCATATCTTATTTTAAGCCGCTTCAGTAGCACTATTTCTACTAAGCATTAATTAATGAATCGGTCTCTACAGCCTTCTCCTTAAAGTCACATTAAATCCAATCTCCTCTAAAACATTTAAAAAAGATCAGCCAGCAGAGAATTCCCCAATGGAAGCCTTCTCCACTTTTAATCACACAGCATCCACTTTCGAAACAGCCTTACCTTACCGAGGTTCGGTGAGGCTGCGGCGGTCCGGCGGCAGCTGCCCAGGTCGCTAGGTTTTGTTTCAGCAGGTTTCTCCGGCGGCTCAGAGAGCGGCTGTGCGTCTGTGGGTGCAAGAACAACCAGAGAACACATTGTTAACACACTTCAACGCAGGGCAACACCACAATGATGCACAGTGCAATCACGCTGCATTTTCCCCAAAAATGCTCCAAAAAACTTCCAGGAACGTGAAGATGTATTTTCTGCCTTCCCAACGCGACAACGCTAAGCAGAAAAATGTATAATTTTTATTATTGTATTTCGCGTTATATATAAATCAACAGTCTTGAGAAGCAACGCTATTTTGAATATTCCTGAAATTGTTTCCCATCAGAAAAATCCAAACAAATTAGTGGTTTCCTGTGCAGTGATTGGTCGACAGTCCCTGAAACTCCCGCCTCTTCCAGGAAGTGACAGTCCGCAGGCTGATGAACATCTGAATAAATTCAAACTCTCGAAGAAGCCGACTCCCGAACGTACAGCAACTATATTTCATCAAATTTTCTGCTCCGTATAGAGGACACACCGGTGATTAGTGAACATCTAGAAAAAAGGGAGTTTATGAACTGAATTCATGTGTGAAATTGATTTTTAAAAGACACAACAAGCACTCACACTTTTGGCGCCATTGAAGGAAATTCATTAACTTGGTCATTGTTCTAGAAAACATCCCCCCCCCCCCCCCCCCCCCCCCGTACCCCGGCCCCCCCTCCACATCTGAAGCCGAGCACCATCGGCCGTGACCATCCCATAATAAACTGGCGGGCAACCCAATGACCTGGTCGGGGTCCTGAGTCACGCACAGACTAATTCTGACAAATGTTGACGGTGGAGGTTTTTTTTCGACCTGGAACCCGGCTGGCTTCATGCAGCCCAGACTTGCAGAGGCAGCATCCTCTGGATTAGCGAAACCAGCTGGCCGCAACATGCTGACGGCGGTTCACTTCAGGTTAACGCAGAGCGCGCTTCACCAGCTTATTTTTCTCCTCCACTCGTCTTTGTTTTGACAGGAGGAGCGCCACGGAAAAGAAAAAAAACGACTGCTGAGCGGCGTATCAATAGCAGCCCCGTCCGGGAGTCGCGTGATACCGTCGGGCATGTGGTCGTTATTTTCTTGTTTTCAGCGGTGCAGCGTGAAATGCGGATCGACAAAGAGTGAGTGCGCTCGGTGAACTCTCGGTAGAAAAAAAAATAAACAATGCATCAAAAAAGCCAGATAAGGCCGGAGTGGAAAAGCTCATTCCAGCTCCGGCTCGACAATGGCTCCAGACTCACTATCTCTGAGGCACTTTAAGTTCCCAGACAACAAATTGCCCTTAAATGGATCTTGACTAATTTAGTAGAGTGTGTGTGTCTGTGCTTTATCGCAGATCCCAGAAGGGTCCTTAGTAACGCGGAGATCAGCTCGCTTCATGCCGACATGTCTTCCGTCATTTCTCATCGATACAATTTAGGGGAGGGGGTTAACTGTCCTCTCTCAGCTGCATGAAATGATTCAAAATAAAAATTAAAAAGCTAAAAAAGAAATCAAAACGGACTCGTAAACACAATCCTTCCACGGCAACAAGTTCAAACCTTCAACCGGATATTTAAAATAAATCAAAAAAATAAATCAATGCCTGGCCCCCTGAACCACACGGATCCCACGCTGTGGCTCCCTCCAGCTCTTAGTCTGATGTGATCCGCTGAATCAATTATGGATGCATTGAGTCTTCAAACTCTCACACTTGTGGAATGACTCTTTCACGGATCGTGTAAATATGGATCCAGGAAGGGGGGGCCCTGGAGACGATACCGCGGCCTCCCCCGCTAACGTCAGCTCCTGGTAGCACCAACACTGGGCTGAGGGCGAGGATTTCCTCCTGCTGCAGCACTGGTTTATTTGGACATATTAAAAGGTGCCAACTAGGTGGATATAGAGCAAAATGAAGAAATAAATACCCAGCGCATTGACCCCCGGTTAGCGCCCCCCCCCTGGCAGCAGTTTGATTACTCAACTGAGCTCACTGTAAGAAGATTTAGTCAGTCATCATCCCAGATCCAAAATCCCGGAGGCCAGATCTGCTTTGAGGATCAACGTTAGATGCTTGGTGAAGATCCGGCACGGCTTAAGTCCGTTATACTACACCGGTCAGCTTTTTCTTGACTAAGTTGGTTTAATTTGGCCGTTTTTTTTTTTCTTCGTAGTTCTTCATTTGTAAGCTGACATGGACGTCAAGCGAGACGCCGTAGCCTACTCAAAAAGGTTCCGATTGATCTAATTCAGCTCCAAGTTATTTGATGGAGTGTTTTTTTTATTTTTATTCAGGGGTTCCTCTAAAGGACAAAAATGAAGTCTCTTAAGGTCGGTCGCGTCTTGGAGCAGAAACAACTCAGAGTCAAATATCAGAGTGCCTCTGATAAGGAGCAAAAAAAAAAAATGAAGTTTCAAGGGCGATGATGCGTTTTCTGTTTCAGTCTAATTTTCTCTTCCTATTTCACTTGAGGAGATGGGAGACATTTAAATGGCACAATGCCAATGCGAATACTGGATAAGCATGAACTTTTTATTCATAATTACAGTTGTCCTCTGGAAATGCATTAAAATTAAGACTTGGCTGAACCCTCACATATCATCATATATCAGCAGCCATAAAAAAAAGAAAGTCAAGTCTCTGAGCGCTGCTGGGGAAAAAAAGCACCATCTTGTATAATTTAGTGGCTTACTGGCTGAAAGTGAGACAATTACCTCAAAAGAAGAAGATAAAGAACGAGTTCATGGCTCGTTCATGTTCGGTGCCGAGAGACCAGCAGCAAAACACAAACAAAAGGCTCAAAACAGTGACTCGCCGATTTATTTGGATTCTTTTTATGCGTTTATTTCTCTCCATCGTTGTATGACATTTTAAACGGTGTACATTTTTTTGCGTTCTCATCTTGACTTGTGTCATTTGACTGCCACGTCAGGCTAATTGGTTTAAAAGAGAAAAATGACTACAATCGATGACACCTATTTTCATGGTTATGATAACAGTAGAAGAAGAAGTCATTTGTTTTTTTTGGGACACGCTGGCGTTCATATGAAAAAAATCTTGACAGACACCAGTATTGAGACAATCTGACAACATCAACACAAAAAACCTGACCGGGGGGAAAAATTGTGTAATATACAAGATAATAAAGATGGAAATCGATAATTATAAAATTAGGATCTCTTTTTTTTTTTCCTACATCGACAATCATCACTGCTGTGGAAAAAGTTTCCCCTGAACGCACCGTTTTACTCCAGGGATATAAAAACAGGAACTTCATCATATGAATCGCCTGTAAATCACTTGCAGCTGAGCTAATTGGACCATTCGCACATTGATCCATGGACGCGCGCGTTTCTGAAACGAGCCATAAATCTAAGAGAGAGTAGGAACGGAGGAGCGAGACAAACGCCAACCACCCGGGCAATCATCTGGCAAACGGGCCACGCTCCTGCCCTCTATTTTTTCTTCTTCTGTCTATTAAAGAAAAAAAACATGTGGCGGAGGGTCCGGTTTCAGGGAAAGTGAAAACACACACCCGCTGGGCCACAGCCCGGCATGTTGTGTCCTTTGTACCACACCCCCCCCCTTCCTAGCTCTACATCACCACAGGAGGGTGGAGTAAGTGGCTTGAGCGCCCCCCCCCCCACCATTGCCGAACAGGGTCCCCCTTGACACCCGCTCAAGGAAATCAATCAGTGTTTAGGGTCATGCCACGGGGACGCCCACCGTTAACTTGTGACCTGTGACCTCATCAGGCTTCGCCATAGAAATGGGGTGATGGGGAGTTGTCTGTGTCTGCTTCGTTTCCAACGCTAACAAAGTCCTTGTGTCGGGGGGGGGGGGGCGCGACCTGACCCTGTCCAGCGCCAACACAATAAATCCATCCGGGGAGTTCAAGGTGGCCCGACCTGCCTCTGACCTCTGGCTCTCTGCGACTACCGGCGGAGCCTGGCTCCCCCGCCTCCAGGAGGAGGAAGAGGAGGAGAACGAAGGAGGCGCTGGAGTGTCGTGCACTCTTATTTCACTTCAGCCAACTCTTGACATGCAAACAGTCGGGGGGGGGGGGTGACAAAATTAGCATAGCGTAATTACACCGGGGGAAGATCCAGACTCGCAGGAACAAGACGTAACCCCTAATTTGCCATTGAGCTCCCCGTGCAATTGACAGCGGGTCCGCGATATTGGAGATAAATGTCGGAATTCAGGCTGTTAGTTTAACCGATGGTGCATTCAGTATGATAATAACCACGGCTGCTGCACCCAGCGAGTCTGATGAGCAGTCGCGCAACAGCTCTCCACCCCCTTCTCGGTGGGGCATTATCATGCTAATCTTAGCGAGAGAAAAAAGACATTTCAGTGAATAAGGGGAATATAATAAGGAGCAGGGGAACTCTGGATCCAGGAGGACACAAAGGAGGAAAAATGGCGCGGCCGGAGCAGAGCCCAGGTGACAAATGGACACGGACAGTTCATTAAAAGAGCATCGTCTAATTAAAAAAGATCTTCTCGGTGAATGGAGGGGACTCGGCGCAGCAACTGACCCGGGTCAACCGCACATGTCTGCCTTTGTTCCGCATTTTCATTTTCACATCGGGGGGGGAGGAGCTCCGAGGTAGGAGGAAACTCCCCGGTCACGCCAAGGGGAACTCGATATTGGAGTTCAATTGAATTCTGCATCTCTTGCACATTTTTTTTTGTTTCAATTGTTGCGCGAGTGTTCTTTTGTTTCCCGGACAGGATTTTTTTTTTCGTTTTCACGTTCTGTCACGCTAATGTAGGTTTTCAAGTTTTGGTGGAAACAAAGAGCTCGGGTATCCAGAGACTGTGGTCAGAGTTAATGGTCTTATAATAAGTGGGAACTCAGGATTCTGACCAGAACTTGGACTTTTGTGACTTTCTTGCCAGTGAAGCAGAAATGTGAAATTATATTTGAAGTCTGACGCAGCGTTTGGAAGATATAAACCCCGTCATGTTATTGCAACCAGTCAACAACCAAATTCATCCAATTTTGGCTTTTCAGCAGTTTTTTTTTTTTAAGAACACGGAAACATAACAACGCGCCATTTCAATATCAATGATATACTTCCCAAGACGATACCCGACAAATAAAAGTTCTGTAGACTAAAATATGCAAAAATGAGTCTTTCCTGGACTCTGGTTAGAGTCCGCATTGATTTCTGCATCCAATTTGAAGATTGAAGCTTCTCCTGGCAAATGTTTTTGCATCAATGTGAGACATTTTTTTTTTTTTAAGTCTGTTATGTAACTTTTAGCAAATATTTAGAGGCCTGTTGCATTCTGGTTATTTTACCGTGTCAGAGTTAAATCCTGCCTCCAGGGAGTGACTTCCTGACATTTCATCGTATTGGCACCTGCAGCGACACACACACACACATTCAACAAGAGTGTGTGTGTGTGTGTGTGTGTCGCTGGAGGGGCCAATGTGAGGCCCCCAGATAGTTCCAGAGAGGCAAAGTGTGAGCGTCCCATTTCTCTCACCTCGCCACCTGTCATGGAGTTGCGACATTAAAGCAACCGCACGCCTTTGTGTTTTTTTTTTTTTTTTTTTTAATTGTGCCATCAGTCATCGAGAGGAAACGCGATCAAACGCGATGACGAGGATCCTGGGCCGGACTGGGACCGAGTGGGGAGGAGTCCAGTTGTTTTTGTGGGCCTCTCTTTGTGTGGCAGAAATAGGTTTTCCAGCCTCAAAGTAAATGAATGAACATGCTTTATTTCACCCACACCACTACAGACACACAAACGGTGTGAGCGTCCCATTTCTCTCACCTTGCCACCTGTCATGGAGTTGCGACATTAAAGCAACCGCACGCCTTTGTGTTTTTTTTTTTGTTTTTTTTTTTTAATTGTGCCATCAGTCACCGAGAGGAAACGCGATCAAACGCGATGACGAGGATCCTGGGCCGGACTGGGACCGAGTGGGGAGGAGTCCAGTTGTTTTTGTGGGCCTCTCTTTGTGTGGCAGAAATAGGTTTTAGTAAATGAATGAACATGCTTTATTTCACCCACACCACTACAGACACACAAACGCACACACTGCCGCACAAATATGGCCGAGATGGTCTTCAGCGGCTCCCGTCCAATTTCCCGACAGAACAACTTGACCCTTTCCATCCACAGCCGATCTTGAGAGGCTACAAAACGGCCAATATTAATAATATCCAGAGTGGGGACGTCATAAAGTGGAGATGGACCTATACCCCCACACACGCACTAAATCTCCAGGAAAGATCCTGCTCCACTTTACAAGCCGTGATGTGTTGTACCAGTGTTGGAATTCCATTATTTTTCTGCCATGCTTTTTGCAGATTTAATTACATTTGGCACTCCTCACTTCACGTACGTAACGATCGGCTTCCGAGTTTGTACTGCGCATACATTTCAATTTGAAAAATAAGTAGGTTTTAAAAGAAAATGCAATACCACTTCAATACCATTCAACAGAGACTCATGATGTATCTATGCAGAATCAATTCCTCCCTGACCACAGTCATGCAGCGAGTCTCCCACACACACGCACGCGCACACACACACACACACACACAGCTGCAGGGCTGAGTCAACACATGGTTAATACACACACACACACACACACACACACACACACACACACACACACACACACACACACAGTGTATACATCCACATACTTGGGAAGAGTTCGGGGCGCCAGAGGGGAGGTGTGTTTTACTCACCCTGGAGCGCTGCCCGGTTTTGGATTCATACGACACCGACCAACCAACCCCCCCCCCCCCCCCCCCCCTCCAGGGCCTGGTTTTAAAAATAGCCTGGATTGGATGGAAACCAGCCGGAGTTCTGAGAAACGGAGGAAAATGACCAAGTGTAGGCGAGCAGACTTATCTCACACCGCGGCCAAGCCAAATATTCACGGCACATATGGTGACCACTAAAATACACACAAATAATAAGCACCAGAGAAGTGTGGATGGAGACGGGCCAACATTCGACAACCAAATGCCTGCACCCAGGTGAAAAAAGCAACACTACACGCCCGCCCACGCGCGGTTAAGCAGAGGTAAATCTTCTAAGAAAAAAAGCGCTGCTTATTCCTAATTTAAAACATTCCACATTTAAGCACGAGGAAGTGTTATGTGCGGAGGACTGGGTGCGTGTGTGAGGAACTGAAAAGAAATCAACTAAAACATTTCAAAAGAAAAAGCTGACGAAAGGGCAAAAAAGAAAAGAAAAAAAGAGAAGAGAATGGGGAATGTGAGTTTTGCAAAGCACGAGTGACCCTTTGACCTAAAATTAGGGGCCGGCATAGTTCAGGCTCAGGCCGCCCGGTTGAAGCGTGCAGAGAGAAGAAGAAAAAAAGGAGGAGGTCAAACAGCTGGGCATTCTGGGAAAAGTTTGTAAATCAGATGCAGTTATGTCCGGGGCACGTCACAATGCCGCAGAGGAGAAAGAGTCTATTTTTAAAAAAGGACGTGATAACTCCTCACTGGGATACGAGCACATTTTCTCTCTCTGAACACTCCAATTAAATATGTGACTACCTGTCACCTCCTGAGTGCGTGCAGAGCAGTGATGGGATGTGATGGGGAATTACTGAGTGAAAGCATCAGCTTTTGGATAAAGAAGACAGAGAAGGGAAAAAAGAAGAATAAAAAAGAAAAGCTTATCTTTTTTTTTTCTTTTTTTTTAATTTCCTGCTTCATTTCACGTTTCAGGCCTTTAAAAAAAAATCTCATTTCACCAAAAAAAAAAAAAATAAACTAAAAAAAATGCAATAACCCACAATGAGACATGATCATAATTCTGAATTACTGCTATAGCCCCCAAGCGGCGGACCTTTCTTTGTTTTAGCCAATAAGACGTGACAAGCCAGACGGTTACTGTGCCACAGATGATGAAAAGAGAGGGAAAAAAAAAAAAAAAAGTTCAGTTATCAGATATTCTGCCTCACGCTGCCAATAACGTCTTGACCCACATTTCCTTGCGTCACCCCGTGTTCTGTTCTCTAGATTTGTTCCACAGGCTCAGGAATGAAGCACGACCTTTTCCAACAACAACATTTCCCAGTGCACACTGTGTCGAGTGTTTTTTTTTTTCGGCCTTCCTTACCATAAGGACAAAAACTTCATCCAGTTAAGTCATCAACGGTTATTTTCATCCTTCACTTCCTGAAGTCCAAAGGGACATCTCACGGTTTTGGTTTGGTCCGACCAGCAAACAGAAAAGTCAAAATGTTTCACTAGACAAAAAAAAGGCAGGATTTCCTCCCAGTGGAGAAAGTGGAACTACTTTCTTTTTTTTTTTTTGCATTGCATCTACTGATGAAGATGAATTTTCAGGGTAAAAAAAAATAAAAATAAAGACACGTTTCTGCTGCACCTGCAACTTCTGACCATTTGGCATTTCACAGAATAAATAGAGCACCAATAGAAAATTGTAAAAAAAAATGTAAAAAAATGGATTTGAATTTGTAAAAATCTGTTAATTTCCCAAAGTGACGGCTGCTCAGCTTCTCCACAGGTAGATTACCTGCATTAAATCTACATTCACAAAAAAAAGGTAACTGATCTTAAACCTGCACCAAGCAGCCGAGTCCCTTAATGAAACCTTCGAAATTGAAGAGTCTGGAAGGGACGTGCGTCCAACTTATTTTTATTTGAACCGACTAACAAGCAGAGGAAACGCTGAATTGGGCCAAAACAGACGGAGGCTGACGGCGGATTCTCAGACGTGAGGCCGAGACGCTTTTTCTCCCGTTTTTTCGGCTAATTTCATCATTCCGTCACTTCTGTGTCACCAGCAGCTCAACGTGTCCCGGAACAAATCAAAGTGTCTCATTACGAAAACATAGCTGTTTTTTCATCGTTTTTTACAAGACCTATTCCAATCCGAGGCGACGCGTGTCGGGAACAGCTTCTTCCGTCGAGAACAAGACAAATGTCCGCTGGTCTGAAGTGTTCACAGCCAATCAGAGCGAGGTGAGGTGAAGAGAGAGAGAGAGAGAAAGAGGGACCCTGGGTGTCTGCCGCATCTGTCCAGGGAAATAACCTCTGGCACCAAGATGGATGTTACATTTCCTCCAGCGACAACAGCCCGTTTGTTTGCAGGAAATGGGAGAATAAACCTGGGCTGTTGGTGCGCGCTGTGAAAAGCCACCGACGAAGAAAAAAAAAAGAAAATAACTCCACTAAGAGTAAAGAAAACTTCCCAAATTGAAAAGTCTGAAGGAAAAAAAAAAAGCTTTTACGGCGTTTAATTTACAGCCAATCTCTGACAAACTGAACACAAGACGTCCACCAACACTTGAAGACGGAGGCCAGGAACAAACACGGTAGTCTGCAGCAGAGAGGAGCATTATGGGTAAAAAAAAGGTCCACATATCATACAGTGATTCTGTATTAGATCAAAAATGCAACTCACAAACTGTTTATGGATAAAAAACAAAATTGTCTTCATTGGCGAGGAGGTCACCGAGGACGTTCAACATGTTCCTCAGGTTCCTCAGGTTCTGCCATTGGTCTCGGCGGGGGGGAGGGGTCCTCTACGTTCAGCCTGTCTGACTAATCAATGATGCGGGTGCTCCGCCCGCCCCCATTATAAGGTGACTGAGTGATCATTTGGAACAGCAACACACACCCCAGCCCAGCAAACCAAGGGTTGGACAATCAATATCTGGTTATGTTTGGCACAAGGTCGTTAACAGAGACATTTGCTGCCCGATTCCAGTTGCTTCCTCCCATTAAACTCCAAGGTGTGAAGAATCAAAGCGGATGCGTAGCCGGAGTTGCGTGGCGGTGCTCCTCGTGGCAGCGGCAAGAGGGGAGGAGCTTGCAGCGGTGTCAGTTTTAGCTTCCTCTTCTGCAAGTTAATATTGTACACTGTGAGGACTGTGGCGTGACCCACTTCCGAGAAGGCTTGCTCTTAGTCATCAGCTAATAATCCTTTTTAAAAAAATGAAGGATGGAAATGCAAACGCACACAAAGTCACATTAGCCACTTTGCGTGAAATAAAAATAGGAGGAGGGTTCGACGCTGGGATGCTTTCTGGGCTTTTACCACCTTCTTGTTTTTTTGGTCGCGCGTGCTAACCTGTGAGGCGTAGCAGTGCACAGCTTTTCGTGCTACACCAATCAGTGCCAGTGTCTGTGATACAACAGACTGTAAAGCACTTTCTCCTTTGTCTTGAGGCCAACGGGAGACACACGCATTCATCCTCAACTACCACCACTCCGACTGCAGCACTGGTTTTTTTTTTCTCGCCACTACAAACCAAAGCACAACAACCTCCAAAAAAAAAGTCACCTATAAAAGCCCTTTCAAAATAGGACAAGTTTGTGTTTCTTTCATTAGTACAAAAGACCTCGCCTGGCCCTAAAATATCATTCAGAGGAAATGTGCTGACACTGCGCGCAACACGATATATTTTCCCCGTAATTGCCGGCCTAACCAGACGATGCTTCTGCCATTTCCTCGTTGGCACCACTCCGTGTTCGACACGAGGTTAACGTTTCTAAAAAAAAAAAAAAAACAGGCCGCCCAAGCCACAGGAAGACAGCCAGTCTGGACGGACGGACGGAGGCCTGTCACTTGTCCAGCTCGTGGTCTTCCTCCTCATGCCATCCTTTCTTTTTCTTCTTCTTCTCCTCCTCCTCCTCCTCTCTTTTCCTTCCTTCTAGCCTTTCACTGAACCCAGCGCTTCTTTATATTTTTTTCCCTCCCCGAAATTTACACACTCATCAGCTTGGATATAATTTCCAGTCCTGCGCCGAACCACATCAGGACCACAGGAGGAAAGCCACCGCACGCCGGTTTCTGGATTCAGATGTAATTACAAGCCTGCCAAGGATTCAGATCTAATGGCTGATGATTGGACTTGTGGGAGAGAGAGAGAGAGAGAAAAAAAAAGCTTGTCGGCTCTGAAAACACATCCACTGTTTTCAGCGATCTGCTGCAGCGACACAGAAACAGATGTTGCTGCGCTGGCAGCCAACGTTGTGCGAGTGTGTGTGTGTCACAGCCAATCTGTAAATGAACTTTAAAGAAAAAACATGCGAGCAGGGAGACCTCAGAGACACAGAGCCCTGAATCAGCAAAAAAAACAAAAACAGCAAACCGTCTGCTCAGAATTTAAAGAACGACTCTATTTGGATTCTTTTTTTTTTTTTAAGCCAGGTACGTCGAGCCCATTGACGGTGGAAGAAGAACGCAGGTCCACCTGCGTCTCTCCACCCGTCCACGTGAAACGCTCCATGCAACACGTTAATGTGATTCCTGCCCAGCTGTGGTGTGAGGCCACACCTGGAGGCCAAGGCCCGCCGGTGCTGTGCTGTGTCAGCTCTGGATTATGGATGGCAGGGCGCCCACGGGGTGACAGGTAATAATTCACTCCCACGGGGGTCCCGCACCCTTCACTGGACACAACCGGCGAGGATAAGGGTGAAGGGTGGAGGGGGCGCAGCCTTGGGAGCCCCGACCCCTCTGCTCCTGCCCCCCCCATTAAAGATGTCACGCTCTCATTGGCTGCGCGGTTGCCACGGGTAACGCAGCATTATCAAAATGAAATACGAGGTGCCGCAGGCCGACGCCTCTCTCAAGTGCAGGGCCGAACAAAGTGCCAGGCTGAGGAGCGCAGATTAACGGAGGCTGAGCGGATGATGCGCGCTGACACCGTGTGCTCCAACCACGAGGTGCTGGGGACAAATAACGGATAAAGAATTGAATGCGATGGGTTCCAGTCTGGGCTTGGAAAATGTCCAGCATGTGCATGGTACCGGCAAATCTGCAGAACACAGAGGTGCATTATGGGTAAAAGGTTGCCAGTGGTCAAACATCCACATAAACCGTGCAGATTAAAAAAGAAATCAATGAACCCAAATAACACTACCAGTGATTGAGTTCATTGTGGATTTGGGCAATAATGGATCCTGGGTTGACCCATAGGATAAAAACAAATAGCATCCATTGCATCGTTGGGGAATAGCCCCGCCCAAGTGACGTCTATACAACAATAGCCCAAAAAAGAAAAGGACAAGAGAAGATCGTCCAAGTCCCTGGAGTTGAGGAGCTGAGATGTAACCAGTGGCTTAACGTTGGCCTGAGGGTTTAATGTCGCGCGTCCTCGTGCGTCCAAGAGAAATTCATGTTTTTTTTGGCCCCCGCCAATGACCGATCCACACTATTGGGAGAGTTGTGTGCGTAAGTGTAATGTGTGTCGCTTTGAGTAGATATTGAGCACTTTATCTCCATGATGAAAATGGGAATCGGCCGGCTGAACGTCCCCCGGGGTCCACAGTCGTCAGCCCCTGGTTAGGAGCCTATTTCAACCATCATTACCCAGAGGACCATTAGGAGGATGCCATCTGCACTCGCGGGGGCCCCCTCCTGCGGGGCCTCTTGTCGTTTTCAAACTAAGAGCAAGTGCCAGCGAATGGAAATCGGAAATAAAATTACACATTGGGCTAAATGCACCATTAACCGTACTCACTGAGCGACGGACCCATCGTGGGGGGGGGGGGGCGAGAAAAATGAGAGCAGGACGAAGAGCGTGACGAGGAAACCAATGCACCGCTGCTACTCACATTTTTACGAGTGGAACATCAGCGCGATGAGACTTTCCTAATAGTGTTGTGTAGAAAAAGAAAAAAAATAACAGAGAGAGAGAGAGAGAGAGAGAGACGCGTTGATTGTTGGGCGAGCGTGGGACGAGGCTGGAATATAGATTTGTTTGCACTATATATATATATTTATAGCAGCAGTGGGAGTGCAGACCAGGTACCTGATGGGGGAAGCGTCAGACAGACGGAGGCTGTGGAGGAGCATCTCATTTCTCCTCCACCACCACTTCTCCCCGTCCACCCAACGCCAAACATGTCAAACTCAATGAGCTGAAACCACTTTGTCCTCCGAGCAGCACAAAGTGCCAAGTCACTGTACAACTGCGGCAAGGAAACCACAAGCCAACCGTGGCCTCCTCCACCCCCGCCTCCCCCACCCTCCACCACCTGGTCCTATGAAATCACTGCAGGCAGCTGGGAGGACAACCGAAGGGGAAATCACAAGACCCAGACCACACGTTCTCCACTTAAAACATCTGACTGGTTGGAACCACAGGGTGCACGATGCCCCCCGCCCCCCCAATCACAGCCAAAACAAGAACTAGAGGTCCAGGTTAGGCGTCCCCCAAAAGTTCAGGGTGCATTTTATGTATTTATTTTAAAAATGCAATAAAAAAAAAGATGCATGTAAAACTTCTATAAGAGTCGGAGGGCAGACGGCGACGGGCCCAGATGGAAGAGGCACTGCTGTGGTTTATCTGTGTTTGTGCACCGGGGAGGTGTATTTACCACTGAACTGCTCCTCACCCCCGGCTGAAACCCAACACCCACCAAGAGGAGAGGAAAAAAAAAAAAAAAATCACAAATCACAGCCCAGCTCTGGGCATCGCAACGTGGATCCGCTGAGCTGAACACAACCTGCTTCTTTGGCTCTTTGGAGAAATGAAATACAAATTAGAACGCCGAAATAAAGAAATAAAACTCTGCATGCAAAAAAAAAAAAAAAAAAAAAAAGGCAGGAACCTGTTAGAACAATGATCTCATCGTGGTTTTGGCATCAACACGGATCTGCAGACTGGAGAAGTGAGCAGCGAAATCTACTGCACAGTGCACAACACAACCGACACACAACAACTCCTTTCTCCTCCTGCACATTGGTTATAAATTGGAACATAAAAAAAGGAGGAATTCTCCATTATGTGCAGCTTTTTCTCCTTTCTTCCCCCCCCCCTCCACCTAGATGAACACACGCAGCCCCTCTTCCCCCCTCTTTCCAGAGGAAAAATAAACCCTGTTATTGGAATGAAATTCGCCTCCTCAATCCCAGGGACAAGACTACCACATGCCACTTAGCGATACCTCGCACGCCGGACTCAATCAGCGCACGGCCGAAAAGGGAGCCACTTACTTTTAAATATGGCAACGTCAATCTACGGATTATCTGCGGAAACGGGATTGCAGGAGCCCCACGGGAAGAGAGAGAGAGAGAAAAAAAAGCCCACAGCGGAGGGGACTCGAACCGTTGCTCAGACACCAGTGATCCGTCATCTGCGGCGAAGTTTGAGTTTAAAGTCAAACGCAGTAGCGGTTTTTCTTACCTCTCTCTCTCCTTCCTTCCTCCAGAGTCCGGATTCATAAAAACCCCGATGAACCGTCTCCGCCAGTCGCTGGATTCTTCGGTGAACCGCCGAAACCGGATTCTAGGCTTGAAACTCTCTTTTTGTCGCCCTCCAAACGCGGTTTATAGTCCCACAGAACGAGCGGAGCACGCTCGGCTCTCGGCGCCGAGACTCGACTGGAGCACACACTCACGGCAGCAGTGCGCGAGCCGCCGGGGCCACGCCCCTTCCGCTCGAGCGCCGACACCGCGGCGGTCCAATCGGGGAGCCGCGTTGCGAGTCCCTCGCCTATCACTGGTCTGTGGCTGGATGCTGTCCCACCCAGTCTGCCTGCCAGATGTTAAAGTGCCGACCCTTAACGGATTCAGCCAATCAGAGCGCAGGAGGCGGGACTTAAACGCGAAATCGGAGTTTAACGCTGTAAACACAGACAAATGAAGGATGCCTTGTGACTGCATATCAGGCGATCTGTGTGTGTGTGTGTGTGTGTGTAGACAAATCAACACAATAACATTTCATTTATTTACCAGTAATCTGGAAATGGCCATAATCTTGTCTGATGAGAGAACAGGTTGTATTGCGATATATATTCTATAATCTATTGATCAATGTGTGGCTCGGATTGGACCTCGTTTACATATCAGCGGTCATTTGGACTCTTCGGACAACATGTCTCTTTGGATCAAGTCGTTGGGACATAGAGACATTGCCAGCGGGCAGAACATGGAGTTAAAATAACATTTATTTCATCTTTTTTTTATGTAGTGAGAATGTTTTTGGTACTAACCATTCATATTTAACTTTGATCCGTTTTTTTATGAGTACAGGATTGGAGTGCCATAAACTAGTATAAACCAGGCTCCAAAATCCAAATTCAATATATGATCAAATGAAACAAAGACCTTTTTGGGTTCAGACCCATGAAGCAGAATTTTGATGATGATGAGGTTTGGTGCATGCCCAGAAACACTAATTAGACACAGGACTATCTGATCCAGTAGATTCCATCATCTCACGGCTTTAATCTACCGCATTTCCATTTCAGTCAGTCTTTGCCATGGCGCCCTGGTATAAAATGTGGAGCAGGACCACAGTTCAAGCGGCCCCCGCAGCCACTGTCTGCAGCGGTTATGATCCGTACACCGCGTTGTTAGCCACTCTGGCAGTCGTTAACATTGTTGCGTTTTCTGGGTCACGCTCGTTCACTTCATGGCCTCGAGCGGTAGAAACGTGTTTTTTGGGGGGAGGGGTGGGGGGGAGTGGGATTTTGAGCTCCGACTCTACACTGCTGATTTATTCTATTAGTTTCTTTTGGCAGCCTGCTGAGGTGAGGATCCTTTTTTTTTTAAGGACACCGGCTCAGAGGGATTCGCATGGACGCTCTAAATCTTTTGGCCACCCTCAGATTCACCATAA
Source organism: Colistium nudipinnis (assembly GCA_016785305.1). Taxonomy (NCBI): domain Eukaryota; kingdom Metazoa; phylum Chordata; class Actinopteri; order Pleuronectiformes; family Rhombosoleidae; genus Colistium; species Colistium nudipinnis. The sequence continues at coordinate 150,804 of JAFBJU010001534.1, forward strand.
TCCTCTGCCAGTAGGTCCTGAAAAGAGACTTGATATATTGACAAGCTGTTCCACCTTTTTATCTTTAATAATTCCTGTTGCCTCGCCTCCTCGGAGGAGGAAGAGGAGGAGGAGGAGGAGGAGGAAGAGAGCAGCAGCGGTTGCATCCGGAATGCAAAAACACCTTTGGAGCCTCTGGTTCTCCACAAACCTCCAACGTGAGCAGGGTCAGACCAGGTGATTAACAATTAACTTACTATTACTGTCATGTCTTTACAGGAAAAACAAAGCCACGGTGAGAGATAGATATTTGCATAAAGCTGAACTGTCACTTTCATATTTACCCCCCACACACACACGCACTCAGAGACCAGCGTGGCATCCATCTTCTGCAGACATCAAATAAGTGTCAACTCTTTGCGGAGATTAAATTAATTGTCTCAATCTGTAAAATCCAAGGATTTATTTTTTTTCCCATGACATTTGGTCATTTTTTCCTCCCTCATCCTGCCTCCGTCAATTTTCGACATTTTAGCGTAGCATGGGTGGAAGGGACTTCTTATCTCACACAACCGCACTTCCAGCAAAAACAACAGAGGAGTGGAGGAAATTTGAAAGGCGATAATTGGTTCAAAAAAGGCCAGCGGTTTTCAGACGCCACTTGTTTGCATGGAGAACGTGGGGTCCGGGTCCTGTGATTTCTCCTTGGGTCGTCCTCCCAGCTGCCTGCAGTGATTTCATGGCACCTGCAAAAAACTTTTGTTGCCAAGGCACAAACAACACTGACGGATGTTAAGAGTCTGCGGTGGAGAGCAGATGAACCGTTTATTTATTTTCCGCCTCCAGTTCTAATTTAATTTACGCGTTTGAGGTGAATTCCAAGGGTTATATTGGAAAAAAAAACTGCAAACTCAGCAGGTTTGCAAACACTCAGTAAAGTTGTGTTACAGTTTCTTTTTGATTGCAAGTTTAAGTTTTAAAACCAGGGGATGGATAAAGTAAGCGGTTGCATAATGGAGGTTATTTCTACTTCATTTTTATTTCTATCTATCTATCTGGCTTTGATTCTCTGGAGCCTGTAGAAAAAAATATATAATATGAATTAATGTATACATCCGTCTCATGTTACTGTCCATATGCAGGACAGAGTCATCGCTCAGCTTTTTCAGGAAGTCCAATTCAAGAGGAAATTGTGTTTAGGAATAATCTGCACACGACTCATTTTTTGTCATGAAGGAACGTGTCAATCAAAAGCCAAACTACGCCTCTGCCTGATGGCGCCTTTGAGTTTTTTTTGCAGGAACATGAAGTCCTGCGTCAGGAAGTGGCTTGGCAGAAAATATGTCTTATTCTGTTTATTTCATCGTTCGTTTTGGTGTCTTCGAGAGAAAAAACTGATGAAATAAGTCCAGCCATTCTTGGACTTGAGCCCCGGAGACCATGTTTTACATCTCAGCAGCACTTTCCTTTGACTCTGAAGGCTACGTTTAGTAAATCACAATCAGATGAGTCCAAAAAATGCTCATCTACAGACAAACTATTTGTTTTAATTTTAATTTAAATATTGTTCAACTTACATCTCAAGAAAAATAAACAACACAACGCGGATTTTGAATGATTTCATAAAACTCCAGCCTAATCCTAACATTTTATGTTTTTTTTTTGTTCTTTTATAAACGTCTTTAGTTGTTCATAAATAATCATCTCACAGTGTCAATTTATTTTAAACATTTTTAGATCATCACCCTTATGAATTTAACCCAAATACAAAACCCTCTCACCAACACACACCGTCCTTGAGACCATGAGAGCGGGGTTTAAAAAAAATACAAATCTGAGCACAACACAACTGGAGCAACTCACATCACCTCACAGCCAATTATGAGAGACACACAACAGCTCCTATACGTTCCACGCTTGGTCCCGTGGGTCCATTTGAGGAAGCTCAGAGAGCTGAAGAAGAGAGGGGGGGGGGGGGGGGGGCGGGGGAGATA
>JAFBJU010001534.1:161459-186648 GCA_016785305.1 Colistium nudipinnis
TATATATATATATATAATCTGAGCTTCTGTCCTCGCCAGAGAAAAAAAACTTTCCAGAGCTGCCCTTCTCAGCCAACAGCTCGAGCTTCATTTTCGAAACCAAAACAATTCAAAACAGAAATAGAAACTCGGCCACATGCCAGAGAACGGTGCCGTTCCAGATATGTACACTGGTGGAACCCTTTTCTTCTTCACACCAGAGGAGGCCATTTTTATGTTTTCACATCCTTTTTTTTTTTTACTTTACTCTACACCATTTTTTTGTTGGCTGGAGAAACATCTATTTTATGACCGACCTTTAGTTGAACACAGTCCAATGACTCTCCGCCCGCCCGAGCCGCGTCCGCTAATTGGCCACCGCAAATACAAACAGGCGCTATTTTGACACTCAAGAGTCCAACACGCAACAAGTGTTGGAGAAGAAACAGCGAAAAAAAAAAAAGAAAAAAAAAGCTCGGTGTGATGCCACCGCACTTTTTTTTTTTTTTGCGCCTTTTCTTCTTCCTGGCCCATAAAAGCCAGCCGAGCCTGAGCCACCATAAATTCCACTAATGACACACGGTGAGGTGCCAGATCCTCTTAAAATGATCCGTTTCAGCGCATCCGTGAGAGAGCCTGGGCGGCGACGCTATTTATTCGACCGATTAAACATATGAAGCGTTTCATTTCAAACTTCTATATGTTTCAAATATATATGTGAATTTCTCCTTTGTGGCTCTAATGCAACAATTTAGGGGGAAAACGAGAAGATCCAAACAAGCAAAATCTGAAAGAACACAATCGTGAAACATCAATGAAACCAAGGGGGAAATCGTCTGGAATTTTCCTCTGAAATCTGAAGCCAGCGAGAGACTAACAGACACGGTGAATGACAAACCGCCGCTGAGATGTAATTAGCGAACGTCAGTGCAGTGAACGGCAAGAATGAAAAAGCAGAACAGGCAGAGAATCGAATACGCAGTTTGATATAAGGAAGGTTTTTTTTCAGGATTTATTACTTGACAGAATTTCCTGAAGGAACGATGCATTTATTTGTGACGTTTTTTTTTATTTCTTTTCTGGCCACTGATAGAGGCCGTTTTGTGCATTTGATCAATAATTCAATCGCATTACGTCAATTAAGCGTCTCATTTGATTTTGCAATTTACCACAACAAGTGAGAGACTATCCTACTCACCTTTACATAGCACAAAATGGCACAATATTAGAATATGAATTAAAAGCGACGCAGGCTTCAAAGACAATCATTTCATTGGACTTTAATATCAAAAATGATACGTATATTGAAACAGATGATGAGTTGTGTCGTACGTTATGTCTGCTCCACGGTGGAGGAAACCTTTTTCTCCACACGGTCGATTTCCTCGCACTCACTTCACATTCACATTCACACATTGTCAGACTAGAGAAAAAAAAAAAAAAAAAAAAAAACGAGAGCTGGGGCGTTATCTGAGTGGCATTTGACAATCATAAATTACGATAATACGAGCGCCAGCAGTAAAGGGGTCGTAAAAAACCCTCAGCAGTCACAGGACCGCGACCTTCGCGTGTGACTGCACGACTTTGATTTGAAGACAGAAAAAAAAAAAACTTAAACTGAGATATTCGCCAACAGGGGGGGGGGGGGAAGCGAGAGTGATTTACTTTCACTTTTGTTTCTGCGTCTGACTTTTGAAGAGGATTATTTCAGTCAGAGCAGAGTTCAGCGCGGAGGCAGCTAATAAAAATGTGACAAAAATCAAGGTTTTGTCACATTTAAATATTTGACATTTTCCATTTAATGAGATAGTGGAGATTGGAGGCTTTATTGAGACAAAAAAATCCATTTTTCAAGACACAAAGTTGAATTCAATCTGTCAAATCAGCAAATTTGAATAATCACCAATGATTAAGATTGGATTTTTTTTGGATGGAGTTTCAAAATTTAATACAATAAAATTCATAAATAAATTAAAGTTGAAATAATCTCAAAGGAGCACACTATTTCTGACCTCTGGTGACTCCGACCATCCCTGCGCAGATTTTGGATGAGATTATTAATCCAGCAGATATATCTATAATTCAAGCAGAATCAAAATGTCTCATTTGGATTCAGGAGGCGTCGCCTCAGACCGTTTTAACTCGTCCTCTCGTATAACACTCCAGCAGCCCCTGTTTATACCGTGTATATCTGCATGCAAATACGTTTATTGCTGCGTAATGTTCCCGCTCTCAATGTCCCTCCGATAATTACCGTCCTTGTTCGTCACCTCGTTCCAACGAGGGCTCAGTCGGACGCGTTAAGAAGCCCAGATGGAGGAAGATATAGAGGGGGCGTGAGGTCGAGGAGGAGTAAAAGTGGAAAATGGAAAGATGTGTAAAATTTAAAGTGAAATAAAAGATCAATAAGTCATGCGTGAAAGCTTTAGATTAAAGGCTTTAGTCAGTTTCCAAATGAGGAACTTAAATCCTTAAAATCTCGACAATATCATGTCAAATTTAAAAATAAAAACTCTAAATAGTGAATAAAGAATAGGAAGTGATCAATTTGTATCAGCTGTGATAAAAAATGTTTTTATATCAATTTGAGTTAAATTAGCTTCATTCTCACCTCAGCGGACGCCACTTATGTTTATATTCTCTGTGTATTCCTATCTGGTGACGTCACGTATGTTGTAAATGACACGCGTGGTCTGACAGCATGACTGATGCTCACAGGTCGAGTGTGACATTTAGCTCTTTGTGGCTTTTTGTGTCGTTCTGCTTTTGCTTGGTCAAAAGAATATGTGAATTTAGCTTTAAATTGGCTAAATTTCGCTTCTTTAGGTTTTTTTTCTTCACTTCCTGTTCTACACCACCAGCTCATCTTCTCCTCACCCCCAATCTAATATCTTTTCAAATCCCATGACCCCTTATAAAAGACATCATGAACTTTACATACAGACAGGTTCCATGTTCGGCGCCCCCCTTTTTTTTCTTCCCGCCTCCGCCGCCTCATACCTTGATATCTCGCCGCGGCCCGCGCGGCTCACAACGTGTCACTTCCTGCCGAGTCATAATTCAATAAGCTCCGACACGGGGCAGCCGGGCGGTCACTCAATCTCCTCCCTACACATTCTCCTCATTGGCGGATAAGAGACAGTGATTGCACTCTGTCACTTTTATTCCCCCTCGCTCGCTGGAAGAGAGATGGAGCGAGGGCGAGGAGCGAGGAGGAGGAGGAGGAGGGGGGGGGGCCCTTTGATCAAATCAGCGCCTCTCCTCCTCGACTCCCATGAGCCTGCTGGCATTTCAGATCTGACTCCATCGTTCAGAGTAAAGTAAGGAAGCTGCCGGGGGTCAAAATGGAGGCGACGTCTTTCTCTAACGCTCCTCCCCAGAGCAGACCATAATTCCACCATCAGACGTCGCTTTATTTATTTATTTTCTAATCGAGATGTTTAGCTTTTCTTTTTCTTTTTTTTTCATTCCACCTCCCCTCCCTCTTTCTCTCCCCCGCCCTCTGGGGCGAGTTTACAGTTCGACCTTGCGGTTTCTGAGGATTAAGAACTGGCTCGGTGTTGACACCGCTCACCTTTTTACCTTTTAGCCTTTTCTCCCTGCTCAGCTGGAGGCGGCGGGAGGGAGGCGGTAAACAGGCGGAGCAGGGAAGGTTTCTAATGTGGTGGAGGCGGAGGGGGGCCGGGGGGGCAAAATCCTGAGCTGAGACTGGGGTTGGTCTCAGTCATCAATGTATACATCTGCGAGGCCCAGTTGGAGCATTGGGAACTGAGGATGAGGAGGAAAAAAAAAGTATTGTGATTTTATTTTGGTCAGGTGGGCCGCGGGCCAATATCACCTCATTGGTCCAAAAACAATGAAGCCACAGCAAATCATTTCTCAGCAGGCCCAGATTTCACACTGAGCGAGTATAAACAAATCGAGAGACTAAATTGTCAAAATATACAAACTGTATTAAGCTACAATGTGGCATTTTGGAACATTTGCGGTTGGCGGTGTGCCACAGGGTTTTTTTTTATGTAACAAATGGCTCAAAAAAGCTTCCTTTACACAACAATTAGGTTCAATGGCATTATTACTATTTTATTTATTTTTGCAGTTGAACTGACCCTTTTCAATTTTGACGTGAGGCACATGGAGGACATGAAGACGTCACGGGACACATCACCGCCGCCGCGTGATCCTCCAAAGACAACCCGAGAGTCAGATAACAACCCGCCGGCCTGGGCGAGAATCACATCTGTCGGTCTGTCTCGCACCGTCTGGGTTTTTTTTTTTTTGCTTTCACACAGGAAGTGTGTGTCACTGTGATGTCTTTATAACTCAAAGACAGAGGAGGAATTAAAAAAAAAAAAAGAATCCCAGAGGACATTTTTTTTTTTTTTATCTCCTGTCGTCGTCGTCCAGGCAACGGGTTTCCTCTTCAAACCAGACACACGAAAGACGATCCACATCAACGTTCCAGCCACGGCGAGAGTCTGAACCCAGGAAATGGGACATTCCATGATGGCGTTTCTCTTTGACCTTTATCGCTCCGGTGTGGAGAAATGAGAATCTGTCTCCTGCCTTCTCCATCTCTGCTCTCCTTCTTTTTTTTCTTTCTTTTTTCCTCTCCTCATTCCGTGGAGCGTGGGGCTGCGGTTCAACCCTCACCGCCCAACACATTACTCACATCTGTCTTCATAAAGTCGTGTGCGCCTGTTCGCCATTGATCAGCATTTAACGCACAGATGCACAGAGAAGAAGAAGACGTTTCCGTTTCCTGGTGTTCTACCGACTTTCCTCCAACTCTCCACGGAGCCGAAACCCCCTCGTCTCAGAAAAAAAAAACCACCTTCAAATCACGTGATTTGGCCGCATCGCCATTAGGCGCCACCATCACAAAGAAGTTTCCACTTTAAAACCAAACCAATCATGGCAAATCATCTACCACGCGCCAAGACGCACATCTCACGACCATTCTCAAAAGGTCACGCTTGTGCCGCTGCAAACAGGAAGCTGATCTTCTACTATGCAGCTGGTTGCGTAGTTACACGAAACGAGGGAAAAAGGCGAGTGTGTGTTCTAGTGTGTGTGTGTGTGTGTGGGACCCGCCGGTTCCTCATTTTTCAGCACTTTTTTAATCCATCCATAAGTTGCCCCTCGGGAGGAAACCATCGGACGTGCCACGCCACCGGAAATCTCAGCGTGGCATTCTCAGACTACAAAACACAACCGACACAGCGTCCGGAAGCCTGCGGAGCTCGTCACTCACGGTGAAGCCACGGAGAGGACTCATTATTTACAAGGACAGGCGCCTCGGACGGCATGGGCCAAAACACGGAACTCAGCTGGGTCGCACTAAGGCAAGAAGCCCAGGAAAAACCACACATTTCTGAGAGAATCTCCTCAGTGGCTCACCGCAAAGTGATGCAGTGAAATCGCTTCCTGTGTTTACGGTTGTGTATGTATGTGTGTGTGTGTGTGCGTCATAGTCACATTTTGAAACAATGTGGAAAAGTTATTTCAGTGAAATGATGAAATTGCGGGTGAGCCGGCAGTGGATCATTTATCAGTATTGGTTTGATATTGGATCGTAAAACGGTTTCTGGAAAGCTTTTTATTTCCGTTGGCGGTTGTTGGGCGGGACTGAGAGGGGCGATGAGGTAAAAAAAAAAAAAAAAAAAATGGGTTTGATGAACGATGAACTTATTCCAGGAAGTCACGGTTTTATCTCGGAGTTGAAAATCCGATCTTCACGGTTAGTGCTAATAAATAAAAACGCTTTTGGATCCGATCCGTCCTCAATCGACCCGCAAAACGCCGCGGATATCCGCTCATCGCATCATTTAACGAGGAGACACGCACGCTCGTTGGAGGAAATGCTTAAATAACACATTTATGTGAATGTTTCAAATTCATTTTTTTTCTAATCTCTTGCGCAAACAATGAAACCTTCTGTCGCACCGAGATTGTGATTTAGTTCAGACGCGTATTTTAATTCATATAAATGAAAATGTATGTATTTGGCGGCTGGACTTCCCTGAGAGGAGGGCAATTTGAGGATATACTCGGTGACACCGCATTATTGTTCAAGAATACATGAAATTTCTATTTGATTAAATTTTTTTCAAATATGCTTCTTCACCCTGAGGGGAAACTCTCCAGACGTTCACACTGAGTCCTGCATTTTGCATTCAGGAGGCCGACATCGTCAATAAATACATATCAATCAGTATGGGAGTGATGCCGTAATATAATAATAAAAAAAATAATAAAAAAAAAGCCTCCAGTGAGATACAGTGTAGCGGCTGAGGGGCCCAGTCAGCGCACAGCTATTAAGGGTTATAGGAAAAACTAAAAATTGAAACGGCGCGGCCTATTTGGTGAATAATTTAGGAGGAATCTGACAGAAAACTTTCCAGAACGCGCCAATGTTTCAATTCTTCCAGCGTGAGAACCCACCATCTGCTGTTTTTTTTGGGTTGCCATTTTTCTTTTTCTTTCTTTTTACGCTAAATTGCCTCTTGAAAATGTGGGATAAGAATTTGAACTAAGTCCACCAGTCAGGAGTAGACGTGACCTGAGATTTTATGGATTTTTTTTCTTGCTACCACATTTCTGCTTAGAAAAAAAACCTATCTCACCCATTATTGTTCAAATCTTATTTAAAAAAAATGTATCAATAAAAAAAGAAAACATGCTCTGAATATGGACCCACTGTTGCCTGTAATTAATCAAAAATGCTTCAGGCTATCGTGACACCCTGAGAGCCCAACTGCAATTTTTCTACCAAAAAAAAACATCCATCCTCCTGAATTCAGAAGGAGAGAAGAGCAGCTGAAACAGGAAATTACAAAAAAAAATTACTCACAGTAAATTAAAGAAAAATGCTAAAGACAGCAAAACAACAACTAACACCCCCCCCTCCCCGCACTCTTTTATTATGACTCATTTTATTTTATGACTTTTTTCATCCTCAGCCGAACCTCGTGCACATGACGTCGTTCGGGCGCCCGTCTGCAAAATCTAGGCGAGTTTAACCTCCTGTCAGAGAGTGACGAGTTTCAGCCGCGGAAGTGATCAGAGAAAAAGACATGGCTGCCTTCAAAGAGGAGACGGAGGCTTCATATTTAATTCAGCAGCACAGAGACCCGGGCCCACAGGTGCCTAACAAGACTTCCAACTTTGTTTCAGAGCCAGACGAGAGGATTTTCATGGATCCACAATAATCTGGAGACGGGTGGGGGGGAAAAAAATCACTGCACAACCTCATTTTCAAAGGGGGAACTCATGTAAATCGTGAAAGGATTTTTCTTGTCTCATGTATATTCTTTTCTTTGTTACTTTTTCTTTTTTTTCCACATCGTGTCTTTTGAAATTTTCAACCAGGCGCAAAGTGCCCCATTTGACAAATTCTGCTTGTGCGACTATTTCTGCAACATTTAATCCTTTATAATATAATATTACGTATTAAACAGCAGCGTAATTACGTACCACACTCTTTGAGACTAAAAATAAATAAATAAAAGACCGTGGTACATCTAAGATGATGTGATGTTAAGCAAACAGTGATTCCGATTTATTCACTGAGAATAAAAAAGGTCGTGAGAGGCTCCTGTAGTAAAAGAGATGAAGCAGGAATATTTCCTCAGGTTTAATAACCTGACTCCGCCGTTTTATAATCAGAAGGAGCACAAGCCATGAAATGTTTTCCTAGAAATGACCTGAATACACGAGGAGGTGGCGTCGGGCGGGGTGACTGCATATTATTACATGTATTACGGTAAAATATGCTAGTATAAAGTATATTATCCACCAGATTAGTTTGAGCACATTTTTATTTGATGTATTTGGATCTATTACAATAGTAATTTATTTTTGATATATATATAAATAAATAAATTAATAAATAAACTATATATATATATATTTATATAGTTGTGCATATTGTGATCTATGTAAATGCCGGAATTCTCCTTAGAGGTGGAATAAATTAACCTCACAAATCAATCAATGCCAAGCTCTGTGATTGGCTGTTGCCGATAGCCACGACATCACAAACGAATGTTTCTGCATTTGTGCGATGACTGAATGCTGATGCTTTTATTCTGGAATAAGTGGCCGCCTCTGGTCACAAAACACATTAACCAGTACAACTGCAAGGTCGCGCATTCCGATCGCGTCTGTCTGATGCACTTGGTTGGCGCTTTGACACGCTTTGTGCGGGTTTCACTTTCTGTATCGCACAAAAACATCCATTTGGAAACAATCGCGCGGATTTACTGGAGCCCCGAAACGCTGAGAGGCTTTAAAGGTCCCGCGTGTTTATGCTGTATGGATATGGTAACCTTTCCCACCCACACGCACACACACACACACACGCACACGCACACGCACACGCACACGCACACGCACACGCACACGCACACGCACACACACACACACACACACACACACACACACACACACACACACACACACACACATCCTCTCCCTGCAGCTTCATCCAGACAGGAGGAGAATAACAACACAAAGAGAGGTCTGCATTTTCAAAAGCATCAGGCATTTGTATGTCCATACAACGATTGTTCCCACAATGCAGTTGGCCTGGTGAACTCGTGTATATGTACATATCACAGCCAGGAGAAGCAATGAATGAGAGGCCAATGCAGAGGGGTGCGTGTAAATTCAATTTCATGAGTGAAGAAAGAAATGCACCCAGACGGCGTCAGAGGTCAGAGACAACAGACGGGCAATAAAGACGAGAGACACGCGGCACAGGACACAAGGAAAAAAAAAAACAACAAAAAGAAAGTCTCTGATTGGCTGATATCAGAAAAAATGTAAATGTCAAATTCTCACGCAAAATAACAAGAGGTCAATGAAAGATGAAAACAGAGACACACGATTTAAAACTGTGAAACCTTATTTTTTCATTTCATGTGGACTTAAAAACATTATTTGAAATCTTTTTTTATTAGTTTTTCTTGCTAACTTGTATTTTGCAGGGATTGTAAAGTTTTATCAACATCACATCAAAAAATTCTGATGCTTTAGGATATTGTGAGCTATATTTGATGTAATCTCCTCTATAGTGTGAACACATAGAGTCAGTGTGTATTAGTGTGTGTATTAGTGTGTGTGTGTGTGTGTATGTGTAATTTAAATCTGGAAGGATTGGGGCCACAGCTCATGTCTGTACTGGGTAAAATGCTGTGATATTTAAAGCAGCGGTTGAATAAAGCCAGGAGTCTAAAAATGACATTTAGATAAACCTGCAGCTCAGAGTTGAGTGTTTACCTGCAGTGTGGGACTTTGATTTTTACCTTTAAAAAAAAAATAAAAGTGTCACTTCTCCGCCTCTTAGCATAAAATCACTGCTGCTCACTTCAGCGGCTCGGTCCAAAAAAGAAAACATCTTTCATCTTTCAGCACAGAGAGTGTCAAGGCCAGAAAGTCACCGAAATTAATCAGAAACCCGTGGAACACCGCCGTGTGTGTTTGCAGACGCACGACGACCCGTGTTAAAAAAAGTGTCAGGAACTGCTCATTTAAATAAGAAAAAAACAAAAAACTAAGCAAGGGAGGCAAACAGACCAGAAGGCAAACAATCAGCGGCTCCACAACAGTGCCGAGGTAAATGCCAGAAATAAGATATGTGGGAGGTAAAAATGCGAAGCTGTGTTTGGGTCCAAGGCCGCGGTGCAGAGGAGCCTCGGGTCGGTAATGATTTAAATAAACCCGGAGACTCAGGGGAAAGAACAAAGCCAAAGGCCAGAATGGAATATTTTGACATTTCCACACGTACAGTAAATCGCCACCTTGAATGCAAAGTGGTTTATATTCAGTGGATTTTTTTTTTTTTAAGTAAATCTTCTGGGGCTTAAAGCCAAAGATTACAGTTGTGGAGGTGTGATTCTGGAAAAAAAAAAACGCAGCGCCCTGAAACTAAGCCAGTCTGATCCCAGGACAATTACCACACAGACTCAGTGTACACTTCATTTATCAACACTTAACACGGGATTATTAGAGATGTGCACACATGAGGGCGGGAAATTAAAAAATAAATAAATGACAGTTTAAGGACATGTATCTGAAAGTCCACCTTGGCGCTTCCAAACCTGAGGGTGGAGGACCCTGCAGGGGTTCACAGCGGTTAATGGAACAATAGGGACAAACAGTCTCCCGACTCTTCTTCTCCATTTTTCAATTAAATTAATATTTTTGGAACAGTTTAGAGGAGAGACTCACTTCACGGTTAATTACACAACAATAAACTCCGTTTTATTTTAGATGTATGCCTGATGGATTGGCCCCTTTCACAATGATTTGCCTCGATGGATGGTTATCTATTTTATTTATTTTATTTATTTTATTTATTTTATTTATTTTATTTATTTTATTTATTTTATTTATTTTATTTTTCATTTTTTTTATTTCTTTCATTTTTTTTATTTCTTTCATTTTTTTTATTTCTTTCATTTTTTTTATTTATTTCATTTTTTTATTTCTTTCATTTTTTTTATTTCTTTCATTTTTTTTATTTCTTTCATTTTTATTTTTTCTCTGGGCTGCTCTGATACGATCTTCTCTGATATCAGATGTTTGACCGGTTGCTCGTCATGGGACCGCACACGGATGAAAAACTGAAGGTTCCCGTGTTACACGCCGAGTTAACGGCGCCAACAACTCCGGAGAAACGCTCAGCAGGGATATTAGAACTGGGGCTTTTATCAAGATGACAACTTTATATCTTTATGTGGGGAAAAAAAAGACATTTAAAGAAGAACAGCTCAGACTGACACATTGAACATAAAAAAAAAAATCTAGTCAGGGCATTTTACTCAATAACAACATTAACAAAAGTGTTAACTTCCTGAGCACAAAGGCAATAAAGGTCTCGTTAAATATAATCATATCTGATAAAATGTAATATTATATTTATACGATCTCAATTATATAAAAATTCAAACCATGAACTGATTCTAGTAAAAGCTCATAACGACCTGCTGTCACGACATAAGATTTATGTAAACACGAATAGTAAAATAAGCCGGAGAAAGTCAAAAGACAATTATTGAACGAGGTAAAAGTATCACAAGGTTCTTCCGATATTCCGAGAGTTTAAAAATACTCCGTGAACACATCTTCCTGTCGGAGGCTGCAGGATGCGAGGATTTGAGGAGCGACGTTCCCTGACTGACTTGTTAAAACTTCCTCTGAGCTGCTCCATGCACAGCAGGCAGGAATTTTAAACGGGTGATTAAAGATTCCATCAGAAAGATCATAAAGTTGTTCTTCCTGGTTTTATTTATGCAGGTAGATTGTTGTTGTTATGTGTCAGATCACATGCAGCATTTTCTATTCACATGCTGGTTTAGAAGGTCGCATTCTGCAGGAGGAACAAGGATATATATATAAAAAAGCGATTTGTCCCACAAAACTATGTTTTGCTTTTTTTTTCTGTTGTTTTTGAATAATAAATAAAGATGGTGGAGTTGACTTGGGGGTCGTAAATGAGCTGTAATTATTCTTTTGATTTATTCAAATATATTTTTGCCACTAGAAAAAATAAATTAAATCTTCCTGATTTACTTGAATTTCCACCTTTTTTCGTTTTTTTCTTTGCATTTTGTAACTTGTACATTCCAGAAACGGAATAAAAAAAGGAAAAATCAACTTCTAAACTCCCAACTTTTGGGCTCCTCGGCCTCTCAGGCTGCTAAAAAACATTTTCCCACAATCCAAAGACCGTTGAAACAGCGTCAGTTGTCCCTCTGTCTCTGTCGCTGCTGCGGTTTTGATGAATAAAAATAGCTCCACTCTGAAAATCCTGCCGAGGTTTCAACTCCACACCTTCCAAATCCCAAATCCCCCAGCTCCCCCCATGATGACTCTATAATATGGATGTTAGTTTTACAGCACACGCGGGAGTTGCGATTAAATTGCCGATTGCCAGTGATTTAATTGTGTTTATCAGAAAGAACGGTCGAGGTCACCTTGTTCGCGTGGTCATGGCGAAGCGCGGTGATGTCATCGTTTTAAAAACGAGAAAGAAAAACAAGTCCCCGGCGTCAAAATCGACCTTATACATAAATCTCTCACTTAACTGTGACGTAATATGCAAGAGAAGGGGTGAAAGGTCAAAGCAGATGTTACATGTATCAGGCGTGTGCCAAAGAGTCCTGATTAATAGCACGCTAAGAACAGATCCGCGCCGACAGTGTTTTTCTTTGCTTTAAATACTCACGGAGGAGTTTATTTTAACCATGAGGTATGCTGACCTCATGATAACCCCTCCTGAATATCTACAACAACAATAATGACGATAACGTAAGGCTATGAAGTGCTACATTTGAATAGCACTTCATAGTGTCAATGTGCCAGTGTCAATGATTCCGATTTTTGGGGAAATAACGTTTTTAAGAAGCGATTTAAACGAGGAAAGTCTAATCTAAAGTTTGGGGGCATTCATCTACACAGGAGCCATTAAAACGCATCAGTAAAATCTTCAAACCAAGGTAAAAGCAAACAGGAAGCCGATTTTACGAGGTCATGCGAGATCATAAAAGTGCGACTCTGGACTGGAGCGCCACAGGGTCGTTCCCCGGGGTCTGGAGCCATGTCGGTTCAACTCCAGATTCGACGTTCGCGCCGTCAAACGCACAAAGATGAAAAGAGGAGAACGGGTCGGAGGCACGTTCTGAGTCTCACAAACCCGTTTAAACCCTTTTCACTTATCAGCATCTGCAGCCTCAGAGCTTCGCTTTGTTCGGATGCGGACTTTTTTTTCTTCTGGCTCTCTCCTTTGAACCAAAGAGCGTTCCAACGTTCGCGGGAAATCTCGGTCCCACTCCTCATGTTATTATTCAGAGGAAAAAAAAAACAACTCCAAACCACGTTTGTTGTTGTCGTTTTTGATGGGGGCTGACTCACATAGGCAGACACTCGCTGATGCAGGGTCGTCGGGAGACGGCGGACGAGCTAATGAGGCTCAGACGCTCTTTGCTGTCTCATCAAGTGGCGACAACACACTCGAGTCGTTGGGATAACGACCCAGCAGCCACTGCTTCTTAATTAGAGCCAGTGAAGTTTGAAATGTGTGGACGGACCTAAAAAGGCTTCCTGCGGCGACCGCTGTGACTCACTTCAAGTGCTACACGTCCACGACAAAGACAAATTGGTTTTTCAAACTATAGAACAACGTTTTTTTTTTCTTTTATGTGAGGCTTATTTTAAAAATTAATCATTGATTCATCCCGCCGTCACCCAGAGAGAAGGAATGGACAGTCTCTGAGCACCAGGAAAATCGATCCACCATATTAATCCAGATATTCTTCATTAATGGATCAAGAGGGTCAATATTACGCAGCTGGTTCCACAGTTGTGAAAACTTTACACTCTAAAATACAAATGAAGCTTTACAAAGTACAACTCAACATAAAAAGTTGTAATTTAGTTTAAACCCCTGATTTTAGTATGGAAAATTAAATGTAAAATTAATAAATAATAATAATAAAAAAGAAATACTACTACTACTACTACTACTACTACTAACAATAATAATAATAATAACTATTATTATTATTATTATTATTATTACTATTCTAAAATACAAATGAAGCTTTACAAAGTACAACTCAACATAAAAAGTTGTAATTTAGTTTAAACCCCTGAATTTAGTATGGAAAATTAAATGTAAAATTAATAAATAATAATAATAAAAAAGAAATACTACTACTACTACTACTACTACTACTAACAATAATAATAATAATAACTATTATTATTATTATTATTATTATTACTATTAACACTAGACAAAGAGCAACACTGGTGACAAGATAAAATACGATCACGGGTTATTATAAAACTCCTCGCTGCCTTGGCTGCACAGAGGAAAACCAATTAATGATCAATCCTTTCCCCTTCTCATGTTAATTAAAAAAATTAAAATAATTCACAACACATTCTTCAGAGTCCCGGCAGTGAGAAATATCATCAGCCGTTTTCTCGGCGATAAAAAGTCATTAAAATGAGGTGAGGGCTGGTTCAAGTGGAGCGCGTTAGTGCGGAGAGATGTTATCTTTTATCTGGATCCCCTTCAGCGTCAGACCACATGGTCCCAACAAAGGAGGCTAACATCATTAACGCTCGTCTCAACACTTCGCCTCGCAGCCTCAACGCTGGTGACGACGGTTATCGGCCGGAGGAGCCCGCACGTGTTTCCGCATGAGTCCCCCCCAAAAAACAGAGGTAATAAAAATAAAGATAGTAAAGCTAGTAAAAAAAAATATCAAAAATGCTTTAGTTTGACCCCTCGACTTTTGGACGTCCTGTTTTTTTTTTTGTTTGTTTAAGAAACAGAATCGCTAGAGTAAATAAATGGAAAAGCAGCAGATCTGGCTAACAGGCTGTAAAATATACAGTAAGAGCCCTGAAACACTACACCACACACACGCACACGCACTCGCATTCACACACACACAAACATACCTGTGATAGGAAAGCTAGTAAAAAAAAATATCAAAAATGCTTTAGTTTGACCCCTCGACTTTTGGACGTCCTGTTTTTTTTTTTTTTGTTTAAGAAACAGAATCGCTAGAGTAAATAAATGGAAAAGCAGCAGATCTGGCTAACAGGCTGTAAAATATACAGTAAGAGCCCTGAAACACTACACCACACACACGCACACGCACTCGCATTCACACACACAAAAACATACCTGCGTGCACACAACGACACACACACACACACACACATATCCCCACGCACACACGCAAACACACACACCGTTCGCGTGCATTCTAACCACAATATGTTATTCATTGCCTTGTGAATGTTATTTTAAGTTTGACAATGAAAACAGCGAGTTCAACGAGTTACTTTGCTGCATTAATACGACTTTATGAACAACGGGCCAAACGTCCACATGAAACATGACACATCAGACAAACCCGCGGAGAGTTCGTTTAGTTTAAGCTCATAAAGTTTTTTGTTTCATGCTCCTCGGCGCGGTCCCAAAAAAAGAAAAAAACCTGATGCTTGAGTTGCTTCTTGTCTTCAGAGATGTGTCTTTGTTTCCAAACTCTTAACTACAGCCAGACCCATGAAGGGAAAAGCAAAGTTATATATAAAAAAAAAATCAATAATTCAGCTCTACCCAAAAAGTGTCAGAGAACACATTTCCTGATTATATTACACCCTGATTTCATTTTGACCTGGAGGTGAGTTGAATTGAATTTACAGCCTTGCTACAGCCAGCACGTGTGTCGACAATTTGTCTCCAAATACATAAATACCTTTGCAGGAAAAAGGAAAAGTCCCGTGGATGGACATGTCAGACCCCAAGCACAGAAAACCAAGATGGATTTGGCGAGATACTCAGAGAGATAACATGACATTTATTTCTGTGGGAATTGTAACGTTGGGAGGATGGAGTGAATCTTTGGAACCACGATTTAAACACGGGCCTGACTTTTTTTAAATGAAGTCTAACGCAACAAATCTCCAAATATCACGTACAACGTCTTCTCACTGTGTCTGAGGTGAGAACACACACACACACGCACATCTGGGGACACATGCCTTTTGTCCCCGAAGACAAGCTGTCCCCAATTATTTGGTGTTTAGTCTAAAACTGTGTTCAACACACACACGCGCACACACAAACATACCTGTGTGCACACAACGACACACACACACACAATCCCATTTAAAAAGAGAGGGGGGGGGTAAGTGAATAACCCCAGGCTCGCCAGCGAGAGGCTTGATATAATGAAGAACATGTGGTTCAGTCAGGCGTGTGAGTGAGTGTGTGTGTGTGTGCGCGTCGTGTGTGTTGTGTGTGTGTGCGTACAGTATGTGAACCTCGGGGCGGTTCTTTTCCTCCGTTGTTGATCTGAAGAAAGTCTGAGAGTGGGTCGGTGGGGGATGAATGTTTAAAGACAGCGAGCAGCGTGGGAGTGAAAGTGGTGAGATTTTTTTTTCACAACCCGGGCCTCTCGTGTGCTGACACAACGAGAGCGCAAACAAAATTAGTCTCAAAAATAATAATGGCTGCTGCTCTCTAACGAGTCCTGCTTTCACGAATAATAAAATGGCAACGTTATGAACGCATATTTTTCTTTGGTAACACCTATAGACAGAAGCTGCTGAGATTTCTTTCTCAGGTCCGTATGGGGGGAAAAAAATCTCAGCACATATGGAAAAACGAAAACTGCCCTATTGACCCGTTTTGTTTGACGTGGACTCAGTGGCTCAGTCTTACCTTGTGTAGAGGGTGTGTGTGTGTGTGTGTGTGTTGTTGGTCTCTATCCGGTTGGTGGTGCTGGCGATGGACCGCGGAGTTGTTTTCCTATAGGAATGAATAAACACAAAAGAAGAAGAATGAACAATCACATGGCCCTATATGAAAGCCCTATAAATAGTTATGTATGTTACCTATAAAGTGATATATGAACATATATAGCCAAAATATCAATATGCTAATCATCTATATGTCTAAGTTATATTAACACATTTATTTAACCTCCTTTAAAAACATATGTCACAAACATTCTTGTTCACATATGTAAATAAAGCAATATTTCAGATTCACATGAAAATAGGCGAAATGTATACGCGGAAGTTGGATGTCCTCCAATAATATTTCTCGATGTAGAACGCCCTATTATTTCACGTGACCATCGGGACACATGGTGAGTATTGATTTGTTCAATTCCAGACAGACGAAAACAGTATCAAAAAGAGCCAGAGGAGTTTTTTTGGGGGGAAACGTGATTTGGACGAACCGACCCTTTAAAACACAAAAAGCCGCAGAAGGAAAAAGATGAAAGGGGAAGATAAACAGCAAATCTGTGGCTCTCTCTCATCGTGCGCCCGTGGATTGTGTACACCAAAGGGTGCTACACAACAGTCGGGGTCTTGAAACAATTAGCGTACCACCACAAAGATAGACTCGGCCGTCATCATTTCTCAGCGCGGAGCTTCAAAGCCACAAGAGGAAAGAAAAACAGCATCGGTTGGACGCTGATGGTAAACAAACAGGCTGCAGATTCCAGCTCCAGGAGAAAAAAAAAAAACAGGCCAGCCGTAAAACAATGTCACGCAACATGTGGGACGACCAGCTGAAAATCACGACCTCAGAAAGTATAAATGTCTACATGTGGAGAACATAACGGGAGGAAAATCGAAATGGAGCCTGAGAACATGATGCTAGTGGTAGAAGACAAAAAAAAAATCACGTTTGCTGTCTTTATATATTTTTTTTATATTTATATATTTTTGGGAAATAATAGATTTATTTATTTTATTTTAAATATATTTTTAAACCTTTAAAAAAAAAAAGGTTTTCCCCAGACTGGCTTTGAATGTTATCACTTCATTGAACAGCTACAATAATAAAATTGGAGTTCACCAGTTTTAGTTTTTAGTTTAGGGGCTTTTTTTTTTAAAAGAACACAATTGTTATTTTGATTTGATGAAATTTAAATTGAGTTCAACTGCGAGAGTCTGTGGATGTTTTGACCCCCGGTCCTCAGTGTGGCTTTTCAATGTGACCCTGGTCTCATGCTGCTCTGTTTCTCATCTATTAAAGATCAATAATAAAATAAATAAATAAATGAAAAAAAAAATCTAATCTCGAAAGTTGCACACACGGCAGTCCAGACCGCACACAACACACCGTCATTTAATAATGTGTTGTATAATGCAAACACACACACAAACATTTATATATATATATATATATATATATAAGTGGCAGCATCCTATCACACCAAGGTCAACGGGAGTTGCAGAGTCTTGTCTCCTCAATTTTTTAGACAGCTTAATAAAACTCCTCGTAGACCTGCACCTTTTCACCTTTTCACTCTGCCCCTTTTTTTCTTTTTTTTTTTTCCTTATTGCCCCATCACACCTCAGGCTTTTTTCCAATGCATACACGATAAGCCAGTTTTGTGCAAGCGTCAGAGATAAAGTTCTTTTTTTTTAACTTCTAAAGCTTCTGGGGGAGAGACAGTCAGGCATGGGAGCAGAAGATAGAAGAAAAATGAAAAAGCTGTACGAGTGTGTGTGTGTGTGTGTGTGCGTCAGCATGTCTGGGTTGTGTGTGTGTGTGTGCGTTTCTGTCTGACCCGTCACTTGGTCTGAAGCTTGGATAATAACAGTCAGAGAGGGAAAAAAAACGAACAGCAGGTTTTGTCAGCTGATTTAGGAGAAGAGAATTAAAATCAAAGCTTATTTGAAATTGTAGTTACAGTTTTCATATTTTTCTGCTTCACAACAGAATAAAACTGAATCTTAGAAGAAATAGACGAATTAATAGAACAAAGAAATATATAAACATAGGGCTACTACAGCAGAAGCCTCAGTGCAGTGATTTATCCCTCAAACTGATCACCATCACCATCATCATCACCATCATCATCATCCTCGCTCAGCCACATCTGGATTATTTAATAATTGATCAGCATGGATCGCTCCGGCGACGACGCAGGAATGTGCCGCGCGGCTAAGAAGAATGGCGTTCAGTGGCCTTTGTGCCGCAAAAATAAATAGTGAGAGATAGTGAATAATTCATCATCATAATTAATATATGAATGAATATTTCATACATCAATGATTGGGGTCCAGAGTCACAGTTGTGGTTAAGTGTGTGTTGGGATTTTCTTGACATTTTCTGCAGAGGTTTAAAGAAAAAACGCAACCGCAACTTTGTTTCACACTTCATTTTTTGGCGGGAAACGCCAAATCAATGAACGTGTGTTGTGACCTGAGGAGGCACACCCGATGAAGCTCACGGTTAATTGTGCGTCAAGCTCTGACAGATTCACTTCCCGTCAGCGAGAGGAAGATGGATCTGGAGGAAGACGATGCGGCGGAATGAAAAAAAAAACGTCGACACCAACAACACGCCGCGCCGCATCCCAATTCAAGATCATTAAATCAGGCCTTGATGACGGGAGATTTATGACGGGTTTGGAGAGACATTGATGTTGCAATGTCATGAATTTCAGATAACACCATGTCAATAAAAAAAAATAAAAATAAAAATCCTTGATTTAACGCACCTTTGTGTCACGCTGTCACGTTAGATTTCCGCCGTCGTCAAATAAATGAATAAATAATAAATAAATATTGAGTGACCACCCAGGGTCGTTCATCACCTCCACTGATGGAGCAATTCCACTAATCACTACCGACGTTTTTCGCCCCTTTAAACTCCGCAGGAATATTTAAACGCATCGATCAGCCTCGGAGTCAAAAGTCATCGTTGGGTGACCAATTATCTCGTTACCATGGCACCTGTCGGGTTTTTTTTATAGGTTAATTTGGCCAGGTGTGTAGCTCTGACAGGGGGTCAGATTGCGACGCATCTGTCAAACGACAAGCCTCAGCTGTTTGGTTTTCTTTCCCCCCTGTATGCATCGATAAGCGCAGCACAAAAAAGAAGCAGGGAGAGAAACCGTGGGATCACAAGCCACATGTGGAGCAAAGGATGACCTGTGTGGTCCAGCACCACAGAAGAAGAGTATTGCAAAAAAAAAAAAATAGAATTCAAATTCAAATTGAACAAAAATAACGCAGGGATGAAACAATAAAAGTTCACCCATGCAGATGTTGAATTATTTAAGTATAGTTGCAACGACCCTCTGGCGCCTTCGCGCTCCATCCTGACCTGCCGCGCCGCGGTGACTTTGTGTGTGTGTTTTTTTCCCCGTCCTATCAGGTTGTTAATTGCACTTTAATTCCCCTCACCTGGCACCCCCCAGTGTAAATCTGTTCCCTGATTAAATGGCTTCAATTAGAAAAACAGCAGGACTCCCAGTGTTAAGTAGCAGCCGTAGGAACCGCGGCTCTGACACCTGCTCTAAAGCAAAACGCACAAAACGCTCCTAAATAAATCACCGGGCCCCACAACGGGGCCACAATCCGACCCGGGGCTCCACTGTGAACGTACAGCAGGTCGAAATGAAAGGAGTAAATCTGAACTTTATGTCACGTCTGAGATTTTACCAGTTTCTCCCTGACCGGAGACAGGCGGCCAAGAAGAATATGAATCCAGATTCCTTAGAACCAGGAGAATGTGTGTGTGTGTGTGTGTGTGGGGGGGAGGGTCCTTTTCTTTTCATGTAAATGAAAGATGAAGATGAATGCCACAGTGCTGCGGACTCCCTGCTGTAAACGGACCCCAGACGAGGAACTTTGTGATGCTAAGAGTCAGTGTAAATCTGTTCCCTGATTAAATGGCTTCAATTAGAAAAACAGCAGGACTCCCAGTGTTAAGTAGCAGCCGTAGGAACCGCGGCTTTGACACCTGCTCTAAAGCAAAACGCACAAAACGCTCCTAAATAAATCGCCGGGCCCCACAACGGGGCCACAATCCGACCCGGGGCTCCACTGTGAACGTACAGCAGGTCAAAATGAAAGGAGTAAATCTGAACTTTATGTCACGTCTGAGATTTTACCAGTTTCTCCCTGACCGGAGACAGGCGGCCAAGAGGAATATGAATCCAGATTCCTTAGAACCAGGAGAATGTGTGTGTGTGTGTGTGGGGGGGGGGGAGGGTCCTTTTCTTTTTTTTCATGTAAATGAAAGATGAAGATGAATGCCACAGTGCTGCGGACTCCCTGCTGTAAACGGACCCCAGACGAGGAACTTTGTGATGCTAAGAGTCCATAAAAGTGATGGGAGGAGATGAAAGGCCTGTTATGGAAGGTTCCTCTGAATGAGGAACATTGGATGAGGGACGGAAAAAGTCCAAATGTAAAAAAGTCAAAACAAGAGTTATTCAATTCTGAGACTTTAAAGGTTTTTCAAGTTTCAGTAGGAAGTTGTTCTGGATTTGAACTTTAAAGTTCTCCTCCTGGGATGTTGTTAAGCGTGCCACATGAACAAGATTTGTCGTTGCTTACGGTACGCCTTCACTAAGTCGTGTATCTGTGCAGGTTTAGAACACAACGCGGAGGGTCAGTTTTATGGTTGGAACTGGTTTTCTACAGGCGCAGGATATCAAATGGGTTTATAGTTGTTTGAGAGCGGGGGGGGGGGGGGGGGGCACGAAAAAAAGGGGGGGGGGGGGGGGGGGGGGGGGGGCACGAAAGACCAGGAGCACGGACAGGAGGCGAACAAATAAATCGGAGATAAGAACAGAGTCAGGTTCCACTAACACCTCCACACAGATGGAAAACGACGAAATTACTGCGTGAGGAAACTGTTGGAATCCTGAACAAACCCAGACCGATCAAAGCAGACCACGTTGTTCAAACTAGTCACTAAAAAAAAGCCATAAAAAGAAATTCCTGAGGCAAGGCTGTATAAAAAGTACACACACACACACAAACACACACAATTGAGGGTTTTTTTTATGGAAAAACTTATTATGGCAGCATTTCCTGTGGCGAGAATCTCATTCAGGCGGATTCTGTACATAAACTACATGAAATATTGAGTGCATATTTGATACATAAGGCGTTGCTGTGGACGACAGTTGGAGTTAATTAAATCAAAGTTGATTTTCATCTGCCAAGATTTTGACTTTTTTTGGAGTAATTTTACCATTTCTATTAGAAAGGCGCTCATTTTCTGTTTTTCGCAGTAAAGTGAAAAGTACTGATTACATATTGAGACGGCCAGTGGTGATGAGACTGGATGTGATGCAGGTCTGTGAAGTTCAGGCCTTTGACCTGAGGTCAGAGAGTAGAAGTGTAAGGTATTGGGATTCAAACTCACACACACACACACACACATCGGTCTACATCACCTCCATCCATCGACTCCATATGCAAACAAATCACGAGACGTATGTGAAGTAAAGTGGATTATTCCGCTATTGTGTCCTCGTCATGAACCGATCTCCACTCGTGTGTTTTAATATTTCACATGATTTGTGAATAATTTGAAGTCCCGGAGGTGAAGACGTCAAAAAGAACCAGACACAGAATAGCTCCAAAAAAAGATCTGGAACTTTTAGTTATTTTCTCAAATTTGTTTTCAGCCAAAAAAATATATATATATATCTATTTATTTTGAAACCATCATAATGAATCGACATGACAGATAGTAGAAAGTGGGTTGCTGCATGGAAACCATTTGTGTTTACAGAGCTCATACTGAGGGATTATTCATGACTAA
This sequence comes from Colistium nudipinnis, assembly GCA_016785305.1. Classification (NCBI taxonomy): domain Eukaryota; kingdom Metazoa; phylum Chordata; class Actinopteri; order Pleuronectiformes; family Rhombosoleidae; genus Colistium; species Colistium nudipinnis. Next base: position 183,559 of record JAFBJU010001534.1, read on the forward strand.
TCTGGAATTATTCCTGAGCACCACTTTACAAGCTCGTCATCTTTTTGACCCTAATTTGAGCCGGTCGAAAATCACAGCTTCCTCAATGGACATTTGAGCCGTTTGCTTTTATTTTTGTTTATTTATTTAAACCACAGAGATAGCTGCACTTTTGCTGATGCTTTTCTTGGACTGATGGAAAACAAATTGAACCGTTTTCTTTTTGGTTTCTTTGAGGGGGGTGTCACGGAAGATGGGCGGCTAAATCTCCTCAATAAACTTGATTGTGCCAACGTGTCGTCTGAGAAGCGTCTGCTTCCCGAGGGCAAAAAAAAAACCCTGTGTGAACCCAACTCACAGCCAAAATGGCGGGGAAACTTTAATTAAACACACCGTTTCCGCTGCGTGTGCATGTTTGTGTGTCTGTGTGTATTCGTTCTAAGTTTAAACCTTACTTTAAGGCAGAATCAGCAGGAAAAAGTCATTTTTTAAATTTCCCTCTTTAGCTCTTTTTTTTCTTCAGTAGATTTTAGCTGTTGCTGACACGTGACAATATCCTTCCGTCATAGTGATCACGGATTACGTTTGTTAGGAGCTCAAATTTACGAAATCTCTTTTTTAAAACTCTAAAATGATTAAAAAAAATAAAATAAAAAGATGAAAAGAAAAAGAAATTTGTATTTATTTTGACTCCATGCTCTGTTGTGTCTGTTGCTGAATCCCAGTGGACAGGAGCCATTAAAAAAAAACCCCTAGGCGGCCAGGACGAGATTAAAAGGACCAGGAAAGTGAAGAAGACAAGGGCAGAGCGGGACCACGAGGAGCAAGAGGAGCTGACAGGAGGAGGACGAGGGTGTCAAAGTGTTGACCTGACGATGGGGGACAAGATGAAAGGAATCTTCTTTCAGGAATCAGTCCAACAGATTAAATGTCATCCTGTCAAACAGGCTTTTGGGAAATTTCATTTAGATCTAAAAGCAAATTAATTGAAATAAAACATTCATTCATCTTAGTGTGAAGTGTCAAGTTACAGACAATGTAAATTATACTATTAATGATATAATAATTCAGTTACATGGGAATCCGAGTGAGAAGTTTGAAGTTTATACAATTTTTATCTATTTTTACATTTTTGTCTTTATGAATCTACAATTTGTTTGTGAGATAAAAAGAAACGATGGGCCGATACTGTACACAGAATATAGGCGCGAGTGTCCTTCGATAGCTCCGACTCAATTATTGGTTCCACCTAATGCAATTTTTTCTGCTCTTTCATTTGATTAGCCAGCACGGAGCGGCTAATCCTTCTTCATCCGGCGCAGCCGCTCGTCGTTTAGGTTCCGTTTTTTTGTCGGTGCGGAACGTCGCACAAAGGTCACTTTGTCATTGTGAAGGATGGAGCCCGGTGTTTGTAGGCTGATTTATTTCTTTTTTATCTCATGTCCGATATTGTTGTTGTGTGTGTGTGTTTAATTGTCTGGTGCATGTGTCGCGTCAGTGTTTAATTTGTGCGTGTGTGTCAGCAGATCAAAAATAACCCCAGCATGTGCTCACTCCCACCATGAAGCGACTGGACAAAACTTCACCTGCCTTTTTTTTCCTCCCTTCATCACGGCTTATTGATCCCCACGTCTGAGCTGATCAATATTTGTTATGTATGGCATTTTCCATCTCCTGTCAACAGCTCACGCCACCGGAGATGATCCCACCGGGGAGACGGATTATTCCAAACAGCAGGTGACATTGGCTGGGTAAATTTGTATTAGGAATCATCTCGGCTCAGGCAATATGTCTGCCTGGAGGCTGACTGCTTAATATCTGCAGCAACAGCCAAACGTGGTTATAAAGTATGAGCCCTGATAATATGACATTATTCAACTGTAATGTGGATTTGTATTAGCATTCTGGTGGCGGCGCTGCGTGTGTGTGTGTCACAGCCAAGGCCACGTTGTGGAAGTCAGCGAGGAATAAAATCCGAGATCCTGAGGCGAATCAGGCCAACGCTGATGAACGGCGAAGGAAACGCGTGCGAGTGAGAACTTTTTAAACACCGTCCTAGGGGAGGTCATTTACATTTTGCTCTGCGCTGTGATTTTATTTTATTTTACCCTCTATTGGCGAACAAGGGAAAAATAATTAGTTCATAAACCTTTACATACTGCAGTTTTTTGGCTGCAATTCAGAATTATTCATTTCCAATTATTGGATCTAAATGGCTGCATGGGGTGAATAGAATTGCTAATAATTTATGCGGCGTGGATGAGCTCTGAACACGCACACACACAAACATAGTTGGCAAAATAAAACTAAATTCCGGGATTTGCACTGAATTGGTCATTTAAAGGTTAAATCTGTGCCTATAAGATAAAATGGAAGAAAATATTTTTTTTAATGCTTATGTTTTGGTTGTGGAGGGACATGGGAGTTAGCCCAGGGGGGTTTTCAGGGACCCCGAACGCGTTGGTCTTGGTCCCGCGTCGCTCGGACATCGAAAAATAGGTCAAAGTTATATTGACCTATTTTTCAATGTGCTTCTTGACCTTTGACCCATTTCCATTTGGCCCGAGCGACACGGGACCCATACCAATGCGTTCGGGGTCCCCGAAAACCCCTTAGTACCAATTCTCATCTCTCTAGCAGTGACCCTTCACCAAAACCCTAACCCTAAATCCACACTCACAGGGGTTAAAAGAGTGGAACCAGGGTTAAGGTTTTGGAAGAAGGTGGCTGCTACAGACATGGGAGTTGGTACTAAGGGATTTTCAGGGACCCCGAACGTGCTGGTCTTGGTCCCGTGTCGCTCGGACATCCGGAAATAGGTCAAAGGTCAAGACACTTTTCACCTTATTGACGTTTGACCTATTTCCCGATGTCCGAGCGACACGGGACCCAGACCAATGCGTTCGGGGTCCCCGAAAACCCCCTAGTACCAATTCTCATCTCTCTAGCAGTGACCCTTCACCAAAACCCTAACCCTAAATCCACACTCACAGGGGTTAAAAGAGTGGAACCAGGGTTAAGGTTTTGGAAGAAGGTGGCTGCTACAGACATGGGAGTTGGTACTAAGGGATTTTCAGGGACCCCGAACGTGCTGGTCTTGGTCCCGTGTCG
>JAFBJU010001534.1:187840-201275 GCA_016785305.1 Colistium nudipinnis
GGGTTAAAAGAGTGGAACCAGGGTTAGGGTTTTGGTGAAGGATCCCTGCTAGAGAGTTGAGATTTGGTACCAGGGGGTTTTTGGGGACCCCGAACGCGCTGGTTTTGGTCCCGTGTCGCTCGGACATCTGGAAATAGGTCAAAGGTCAAGACACTTTTTACCTTATTGACCTTTGACCTATTTCCCGATATCGGAGCAACACAGGGCCTGGACCAATGCGTTTGGGGTCCCCAAAAACCCCCTAGTACCAATTCTCATCTCTCCTGCGGTGACCCTTCACCAAAACCCTAACCCTAAATCCACACTCATAGGGGTTTTAAGCCTGGATCTAGGGTTTTGGTAACCCTAACCCTAACCTAATTCCAGACTTATATGTGTTATGAGAGTGGAACTAGGGTTAGGGTTCTGGTGAAGGGTCGCTGCTGGAGAGTTGAGAATTGGTACTAGGGGGTTTTAGGGGACCCCGAACGCACTGATCTTGGTCCCGTGTTGCTGGGATATCGGGAAGTGAGTGAAACGGCAATGTACTTTTGGGCTTCTTGCACTTTCATAAAACTTTCACTACTCTGTTTTCAATACAGGGAATATGACGAGTGAATTTATTCCCCTTTTTTAACTAGAAAATATGTGGTATAATGTGTTTTGGGGCCATAAAATGTAATTACAACAGAATTGTATGGTTATGAATGCGTTAGTTATTATACATTAAAAACTATATTTAATGGTAGTCATTCGAGTGTTTTGCACTGAGTTAAATCATGGGTCAAAATTGACACGCAAACACGAGGAACAAAAACAGCTTTCCAACACAGGGTTAAAGAAACATTACAATGGGAGCACTTACATGGAGTATAAAGCTCCTGGTTATTTTCTGCTAAGACAGGTATATATGATCACATCCGAGGTTTGGATGAGGGTTTGATTCATGCGTTTAGCCGGTGAACATACATGCACACACGCTTGTTATGGCGTGTCCGTCTGCTGGCAACCCCAGGCCTGCGGCTACCAACGGAAACCACCAACGTTACGCTACCTGTCTGCTGAGGACAATAAAAACTTTATGGATTTTTTTTTATTTCTCAAGAAAATCCTACTGCAATGGTGGGATTTCTCCTTGGGGCTTTCATGAAAACAAGTGAATTTCTAAGTAAACCTTTACATAAGATTACAGCTCTGTAAATCATCATAAATAAAAAAAAAAAAAAAAGGGAATTCGGAGGGAGAGTTAGAAAAAGAGGACGGGATGTTGGTTAGACCCCGCTATGGGAGATGGATCTTATCGGAGCACAGAATCCACTGATTACTCTGCAGTGGGTAATACACCACAAAGCGATATAATGCTGATTGATGCACATCTTCTGCTGACCTGAATAAAAGATCGTAGCTGAAGAACCAACTGCGTTTGGGGACGTATTAACACGCCGCACGATTAGTTTCTCCTGCTATATGATGGAACCCATTGTGGTTGGCGTGTACAAATAATCGCTCTTGTTTACGTACAGAATTCATTTATAAATGACATCTTTTTCAGGATGAAGAGTAAGCAACGTACGAGTTATGGTATATGACTTGGTGCTCAAGGTCAAGGCTTAAATTTGTTCTCAGGGTTTTACAGAGTCAGATAAAAAAAAAAAATCCAGGTGGCATCAAGATCCCAAAAAAACCTCTGAGACATACAGTACTTTAGGCCCCTTTTGGGATTTAGAGTCTTTGGTAAGTACTAAATAAAACTTTTGAAGGTAAAAAGATTTTTTTTTAAAAAGGGACAAAAATAATAATTGCTTTTTTCTGTGAAAAATAAGGCATTATTCATCAGAGAAGAATCTAATAATTCGTTATCTAGTCTGTTCATTTGTTAATTGAAAGTAATATACAAAATAAAACAATTTGTATGTGTCAGACTTCAGTCTGCGACTGTTTCACCATCACCACAGTATCTTTCATGTTGGGAAAAAAAAAAGAAAATAATAAAACCAAAACCAATTTCCGGCCCAGTCTGGCTCCAGGGTAAAAGCTTCATAAGAGTCAACAACAAAACAACAACGAAATCCTTGCTGATGAGTAATTGCATCAAGAACTCATATCGGTTTCCCCCCAAAAGAGTCAACAAAGGAAATCTCCCGAACAACAAATGGCAACATGCCAGTAATGATTAAGCTATTATGAGCAAACAGGCTAATTACTGTACATCTGCAGAGATCACAGGAGGTTGGCGTTATTGCTGCAAATTTCCCACTGCTGTCATTCCACTTAATGGGAACCTGCACCACAGGCTCCAGACTTCACATCGGCTCATTTCGTCTCCCTACGAAGCCGCTCGAAACTGCCTGACGGGAGTTTGGACAATTGTGACGGGAAACAGACGCTTTTGGTCATTTTTCGCGCCGATCTGCTGCTCGTTTGAACCGGAGAGGCGTGAAATAGGTAAATATACAAAGTGTCACGTAGTGCTGAGAGTGGGAGGCGAGTCAGTTAGGTGCAGCCTCCACGTTGACGTACATTCAACCCCATTCAGCTCCAGACTTTTCTCCCAAATAGGTTATCCAATAATGGTAATGATATTATATAATTATAATTACAGCGGAAATTATACTTACTAATCACCTTAAGCGTACTGAACACACCAAATGTCTGGATACCTGGACGTCTACGTGGACCCCTGTTAATGTCCCCATTCCTGTGAAGATGACATTAACGCCTAAGAGCAAGATACTGGATTTACAAGGGAAGTGTTCATCAGCGGTGGTGAGACAAATTGCTACTTGTTGTTTTAATTGGCCAAATGAAACAAGCAAATCTTGGCTGGCTCACGGCCACAAAAGGAAAATCTTTGCTGATTTAAATGTCAGACCTGCTGCATTGTGTCAAACAACTCGGAACCCAAACATCCACATTAGACAAAGGTTAGAGCCTCGCTTAACGTGTGTGTGTGTGTGTGTGTGACCGCCGCTCGCGGAGGGGTTAGCGGTTGCCTGGCGATGGCTCATAATAAAGAATCTGCTGATAAGAAAGAGTGAGAGTAAATGGCCTTATCTTGATACTAAAAGCATGTGCGCTGTGAGGAAGTGATGCGATGAGATTCCTCAGGTGACAGGAAGCAGCTTACCTCGAAGATACCGGAACACAAAGAACGTTTATGACTCCATACGACTCATTTGACGAATATGACCGATGAAGACGTGGCAACCCCGTGTTTTGCGCTGCTCCTTTGCTTTTTCAGCCTTAAAACACAAGAGATGATGAATGGAAAAACCTCCACTCAGCTTCTAACACTACATCCATCCATTATTATACTGTTTATGCTCGTAGCCAATCGGAACCAGAGGGCTTCATATTATTCAAACAAACAGATCAATTATTCCACCGAACTTCAGGAGTTATGATCATGTGACACTTCATGCAACGGGTGCATTTCTCTTTGACTGAAATACACAAAGAGCAGCTTCATCTCCGCCAGTTCGTTATCCCAGAGTCTGTGGATGAAAGACATGGAGACAATAGAGTAAAAAAAAAAGGTCAGAGTTAGAAGAGGAGCTGGGTGGCTGCCTGTGTCCTCTCTCTCTCTCCCTCTCTCTCTCTCTCTCCCGTGACAATCTATTCTCTCGCCCTCCGTCTCGCCACAAAATCGATTCGTCCTTCCAACAAAGACCCGACTGTACAGAGTCAGCACATCGCGAGGTAAACATCCAGCCAAGAGTTGGAAGAGACAAGAAGAAAGTGACGTGGTGTTGTTGGCGCGTGCTAGAGTGTGACTCAGTCATAAAAAACTCTTCTTTCCAAATCTTCACCATCTCTGCTAAAGTCATAATCTGAGAGCAGAGTGCTGGATGCGGCCAATTCAAGGAAACCAGAGAACGATGCCGAAAACCTGGATTATCGCTTTCTGCGGCTGAGTGCGGGAAAGAATCGCATGATTTATTTTCGTTTATTTTTCATCGCATGGATGCATGACTAAAGATACTTTTTTAGTCTGGATTGTTCCATAAAGGTTGATGAATAAGCAGCATTTCTGAAAGCTTGGCATATTTTCCAACTTGGCCCAAAAAGCCAGGCTAGTCCGCCTTTATGTTAAGCTACGGTATCAAAAAAAAAGCTCATATTGTACATATTTTTTATCACAAAGACATGAAAGTATTTGTAATCCACTTGTCACTTGCAGACTCTTGTAGAAGGAAATATATTTTTTTCTAAAACTGTCCAACAAAACCTAAGCACTAATCCTGAATATAATCTTCTTATCTATATCTGGCCAAATATAGCCAGATATTACAAGAATAAGAATACCAGTAAATACCAGAAGAAAAAATAAATAAAATTCAGGTGTCGCAATTAAAGTAAAAAAAGAGCCATATGTTGTATGTCCGGACGTATATATGGCGGGATGCTGTCAACGACAGGGGCCAAAGGTACCGACAGGCTCCAGCTGGAGACGGGAGACGGGATGGATGATAGCGAGCGTCTCCACCATCGGCCGTGCAGATGGGAGGATACGCCATGAGCATCAGTCACTCCAAAAGCAAAACAAGTGTGAATTTCCCATGCTGCGTATCAGATGGTTTCGTCTCTAGCCGTTCTTTATAAAAAAAACGTCTTTCATTCCTGTATCTTTTTCTTTTTATCACCCAGGTCCAGGTTGTGCTGCAGTCGGAGCACAGAAAGCACTCTTTTACTTTCTGGAAGAAGCAAGAGTCCATATTCCACCTGGTTTCCCTCCTCTGCACTGACGTCCTGTTCATTTTATTTTTTTTGCATTTTTTGTTGAAATGTTGCATGTAAAACCCCCTCATGGCCATGCCTTTATAATACATAGGATTATTTCCCGTTGCTAGCTAAAAGCTGAAGGAAGAGTAGTTTTGGGAATAAGCTTGAATTATTTGGCCTTAGCACGTTTTAGAGTTGCTAATTAACAATAGTCCACCTATTGTTTATTAGCAACTAATAAACGAGCTGTCAATACACACAATGCGACCAAATGAAGAAACGGTTGACGGCACATAACAAATGTTCCTGAGGCCAAATCAAACCTGACGGGGACATCTTTGTTGTTTGCAGTGAAATAAATGGCCCCAAAAAATATAAAATAACTGTTTCACATATACGGACTTCATTCCATTAAGGAATGGGCTATATGAATAGCTCGACCTGATTTTCTTCAAATATATGAATATGAAAAGACATACCTCTACCCACTGTTTTCTTTTCATCATCCATTTTTTCCGCAACAACATTGTTTTTCGGCCTTTTTGACCTTTGAGGACCAGCGGGAACTTTTGCTCTGCCCCCAAACCGCATTCTTGACTTTGTGGTTTCTAAGAACCCAGAGAGGTGGAGGTTTTTGGTAGCCTGCAGCCAGTGAGTCAGAGTCAGGAGGACGCTGGTTATGTTTCGGGCTGAACTGTGACAAACAGCCAGAGACTGGAAACAAGAAGACGAGACCCAGCTTCGGTGGCCCAACAGATGTGGACCGATCGATTAAAGAGTCGAGGCCCATAAAGGTCGAGCCACGCGTTCACTGTGTCATTTGATTTGCATTTTGGGCAGACAAGGGCTTCCTGTGTGCGTGTGTAATGTCTCGGATCAGACTGCGAGCTCCGTTGCCTGAGTAACGGTCCTGCTGCTGCTGCGCGGCGGCGGCGGCGTGTCGGTGGAGTGACACAGGAAGACGCCGCACGCGCCGCTTTTCTTTGCGTTCACTCTTCAGCGGAGTGTAAAAGCACTTTAGGCCGCTTCCATTAAAAATGATCTAAACCAGCAGAGTGTCACCCAGACCTGCATTATCTGGATGATAATTCAAAACCAGCCGATGCAACGCAAGGCGGAATCCTCCTCCTGAATACAGAACAGAGGATTATCATTTTCTCAAGACTATGTTGTTTTTTATTTTAAAAGGTAAATCATTTTCATGATCTCCTTTCGAGCAGAAAAAAAAGTAAGTAATGGAAAAAAAAATTTAATAAATCATCATGAAATCTTCTCCGCGCTGTGGAATGAGATTACGCCGCAGATAAGAAGATCGACGCAATTACACGCAAAGGATATGCGGCTTTTTATTGGGCTGTTGACCAAATCCCTTACGCGTGACTCAGGTGGTTGCTTAGTGAACATAATCCATGATTACAGCACACCTAGGAGGCGGCGCTGCGTGCATCTCCGTGGACTTAAAAATGGAATATGAAGGCAGCGTGAGATGCGCGGTGGCGCGGCTTGGCGTGAGCAGACTGAGGGAGAGAATAAGAAGAAAGTGTGTGACGGGCTTAAGGGGAAAGAAGCTCGGGGATTATTTGCACCTGATGGGAAAAGAAATCATTTGTAGCTTCTGGGTGGTAAAGTTTTGTGTGTTTATTTTTGTTTGAGACATGTAGACGCTTCAGAGATATTGAGAAATGGAATGAAGGGATTCGTGGGGGGGGGGGGGGGGGGGTCATGGGGGGGGGGGGGGGGGGGGGGGGGGGGGGGTTCATGAGGTCAAAAAAAACTGGGTTAGAAACGTAGAAGCGCTTGGTTTGCAGCTCAGGAGAACGAGAGAAATGTAATAGAAAGATGAGGATGTAAATGAGCATATCAATTAGCAATCCATCGTTTGAGTCAATCCCTCATCAATCTTAAGATGCTTTTCATATGCATTTACATTCATTTTCTTACATTTTAAAGATTGTTTTGCGGGCTTCGAGGAACGTCTTTTCGTCCTTGCATGTATGTAATGCATGCAAGAATGACAATAAAAGGCTTGACTTGACTTGACTTGAAAAGAAATCATTTGTAGCTTCTGGGTGGTAAAGTTTTGTGTGTTTATTTTTGTTTGAGACATGGAATGAAGGGATTCGTGGGGGGGGGGGGGGGGGGGTCATGGGGTCAAAAAGGGGGGGGGGTTCATGAGGTCAAAAAAAAAACATCGGCCTTGTCAGGACAACGATCGGCCCAGATTTGGTCACGAGCAAAAATACGACTTTGCAAGACTCAGCTCAGGAGAACGAGAGAAATGTAATAGAAAGATGAGGATGTAAATGAGCATATCAATTAGCAATCCATCGTTTGAGTCAATCCCTCATCAATCTTAAGATGCTTTTCATATGCATTTACATTCATTTTCTTACATTTTAAAGATGGATGGATCAACCAATCAGATTCCTCTATTGTATCTATTTATTATTCGTTATTGTTATTTCTGATTTTTTGCAAATCCACAGTGCTGCTCTCAGTCAAAGTTCCTCAGAGGACTTTTTTAAAGTTCTATTGTGAAGAAATAAAAATAAACCCCCACACAGAAGTGAATCTTATGCCCCCCTCCTGGGATTGAGCTTATTTCTTCATGGGCACACACACACACTGCGATGGTGGCAGAGAACCATAACCATCTGGGTATTTCTATGTGTCTCTTTACCACCCCTTCATTTCATATACACATATCCTCCTTCTTTTCTTCATCCCTTTATTTTTTTTCTGTCTGAGCTTCTCCAGACAGCAAACGGAGCTGTGGATAAACAGAGCCGAGAAAAGCTTAAAAAAAAACGTTTTTTGTAGTTGAGGCTGAAATGTTGATTGAGTAGAAAGGTTTATTGTTCGGAGTCCGCATGTCCGTAGTGTAACCACAATGTGGAATTACCAAATCGAGAGAAAAAAAAAATATTTTCTGTTTGAATTTGTGTCTTTGCAAATCATCCAACCACTAAACTAGACTTTAAAATATCACACAGTTGTGGGAATTTTTATTTTTTAGCTACTAGAAGCCTTTGAAGCCAAACTAAATAAGTAATATTATTTGAAAGAGAGCTGGAAAATTCATAACCAGTGTTTATTAACACCACAGCAATCATGTCATTATTGTTAATATATAATATTAAGAAAAAATATATTATTAATTATTAACAACTATTTTCATGTCCTGAATAAAAAAACGGAAGAAATTGAAGCATCAAAATGATTTAGAAGATGTTAAATAAATTCTGCTTTAAAAAGAAACAGGATATGGTGGCACCTTCCCATTTGGAAGAAAAGTCGTCGTTCACATAATATTCATATAATATAATATCGTAAAAAATCAGTGCAAATCACACCAAGCTGCTCTGCTGCAGAGAGAAACCATAGCAACAGCATTAGAGGCCAATCAAGTGTCAACCGCCAGCCGAGTGTTGAAGCCAAAAGAGATGATGGTGATTACAATGTGCACTGTAAGTTTTTTCTGTACATGTCAAACTTCTTTGATGACAGACCATTAAGCTAATTCTCCCAGACGTAACTGATCATCATTGCATTAAAGCAGCTCCAGACACCTGTTGCGTCGTGCTGCCCCTGGAAAACTTTTTTTTTTGTTTTTTTTACCCTGGGGCACATTATAATGAAAAGACCTGTTCTAAAGGAACGTGGACCCAGCAGCACAATGACCGACTGACGCAAAAATGGCTTCCAAGACAATAGCATCATTATGTCTTTAGTTTTTTTTTATGCGGGTTGAGATTAACTGATAAATGAAGAGTTTGACTGTTACTGCCAATGATCAGAGCTCAGGTTAAATCTCGGTTGTTCAATGAAAAGATGCTGTAACCCAACAACGCTCCACGTTAAAACATTCTCAAATAAAGAAATCAAATCAAATCAAATAAAGTTGAATTCCATAACTACAGACCGACAATGATTTGTTTCACGTTTAAAAAAAAAATACCACACAAGTAAAAGCTAATTGTAAGAGCTGTTTACACACAATGTATGTCTGTGACCTATGTGAGCAAATAAGTGCGTCTTTTCTGAAGGTTTTTTTTTTTTTCCATGACAGAAGCTCAAGGCAACACACTGAGGAACCACCTGTGCAGGTGGAGCAACTGGAGCAGATTCAACAAATGAAATGAACCAAAAAAAAAAATATATATATATATATATTCAGTGATATTCTTTCATAGCCAAAACAACCCTGTTTAAAAATATATATATATATCGGAGTAGTCTCCGTGTCATTTAACGCCGCCGGGTGTAAAGCGCCATGGAGTTAATGAAGTGGCGGTGGAGCTGTTGACGATGGGAGCCGCGGGGGAGGCACAGCGGGGGGAGGCCGGGGCCGTCAAAGAGCCGGGGCCCTCACACGGCCCCCGCAGGAAGTGGCTTCATCCATCGATACTCAGGAAAAAAAAAGAAAAAAAGAAACCGAATCTGTTGGCCAGGGAGCCAATGACAGATGGAAGGACCCTCGGCTCTCAGATCTGTGGCCGGAGCTCTCAGCCACCGAGTCACCACAGAGGATGATGTCATCCGTCTCCGTCTGTTTATCTGCGCATCGTCTCCACCGCTCTCAGATCGGAGAATCCTGACATCCTTAAAAAAAATCACCACCGACACCAAATGAAGTGTGGGAGTCATAGAGATAGATGATGCACCCTCATCTTTGATCATGTTGGCTCAGATAATGACCAAGGGGACATCCTCGGAGGACCACGATTTCATCTCAGGTCCAAACCAGCCACCCAATGACGTTCCCTGAGCGATTTCACAGTTATTATAATATATCTTCATAAAAATGTATTAAACCTATTTTGAAAAAGATAATACGTGGCAGCAAGAGCTGTTTCCATCTATATGGCGGAATATGATAGAATGGTTGGAATATACATTATGTACCCTGTGATGTCTGAGTGAAACGCTCTGATTTATGAACGAGGGACACGGGACCCCCTGTCTCTAAATACGCGGCCCTGGATGTTGCGGTATCCGCGTGCATGGATCCCTTCACACCTTCTACAGCATTTTCAGTCAAAGCGGCTCCTGAAGCAGCCGAGTGTGTCTGGGGATATTTTGAATATGTTGCTGGGAAAGGTTCAGTCCAGACCCCACTGAGCTAAAGTCTGCATCCAAGGCCCAACGCACGCCGCGACAGAGACTAATTGAAACCCACCAAGACAACGTCTCATATCAGGAGACATTCGACAGTGTCACAAACTTCAGCCGCGTAATTACAGCCCCAGGTTTGACGAGTGTGCAGCTGGTGGCCTTGCGTGTAATTGCGTAAGTGTCGTTTTTTTATCGTTTACGTGATCGGATAATGAAAAAAGGTTAGTGCTGACCATCTGTCACCCAAGCAGGCCAAATCAGATCCCTCCCACTGATGATGACACAGGTACAAAATATTCAAAGTGTGTTTAAGCGGCGCTCAGCAGCTGGGAGAGAAAATAATAAATATTTACGAGAAAGCGGCGGGTGAAAAATAGGTTTTGAATGCAGTGCGCCAGGGGTGCGTTCGACTGTGCATCATTTTTTACACTTGAAATTACATTATGGCTCCGTGGTCGATGTGAGGGACTTGATGGATGCCATCGCAAGACACACACACACACACACAAGCACGTGTGTGTCCAATACTGAAGTGTCATCTATCTTCAGATGAATATTTATCATTTACATTCATTTGCGGCGCAGCTCCTCCCGTAAATATGTAAATATGTGGACAGGAACCGTGAGCTCAGGCAGTGTTTGAGTTATAACATATTATATTATAAAATATTACATCATATAAATGTGGGTTCGTTTCCTATTCCGACATTGAGTGAAAATGTGTTTCTGTTGTTATTCAGGATTTGGGCGCTAAAACGTCCACTGGCTGCCGGAGTGGATTTGTCCCAGCCGCCCCATATATTTTCATCCTCTGTGAGATTATTAAGTTGGGAGTTAATGAGAGGATATTTCTTCAAAGTATTATTTTATTTTTCATACGTGGGTGTCTCTTGCATCCTGAAACCACATCCGCCACAGAAAGAGTAAAGCCGACAGTTCATCAGAAAAAAGCAGCAGGATTTAAACTTTTGGCCAAATTCAGCCCCGGGATTAAAGCGACATAAATAAAGTTGGAGGAAGAAGCTTTTTTTTTTTTTTTTTTTTTTTTTTTCTTTCTGTGAGGATGCAGCTTTGCATTCTGGCCTTTTTTTTTTTTTTTTTTTTTTTTTAATCTTTCGCATTGTGAGTGCGTGCACGGCTAATAATCCCTCATTGAAAATCACACTCGTTCACAGTTCACGCTGAGCCCAAGTGCATCATGGGAAGTGGCTGGGGACTTTGTGTCTCGTGGAACTTTGAGGAAATAAACACACACCTGCCACAATAGCCGATGTCGACTACACACTAACTTAGACCTAACTGCACAATTACACGCAATACACTGAAGCCACTACACTTTTCCTGGTGGTCATTTTGTTCCAGTAAATTTGCATAAATGCACTCATTTGAATACAACCTTGTACTAAGGCGGACACTTGGGTTTTATACCAGAAAATGGTCATTAATAGCATTTAACTAGCTAAAATCCTTCATCTTCAATCCAAAAGTAGCAGACGGTGGTTTGTCTTTCAGAGAGAGAAAAGTTTGTGATCACGGAATGAATTTAAGAGAATACTAAACCATCGACCAGCTTTTATTGTGGTGAAATGATCCTTCACGTAGAATCCAATACAAAAGCGGCAGCTGCCCTTTCAGAGGTCAAATTAAGAAGAGGATTCACTTGAATCGAGCTTTGGCTGATTGTGAAAAAATACTCAAAGGCGTGTTACAGATCAATTTCCATCTTTGCCTTTTTATTATTAAACCCGTGGCCGCGCTGAGAAGTCGCACGTTAGAGGTGAGATCTCAATTATGACAATGATCCGTCTGCCTTGTTGCTGGTTTAATGATCCTCGGCGTTCTGCGGCGCACGTGGCTGAGCCGCCGATGAACGACTCTCCTCAAGGTCGCACAAGGTGAATAGAAATAGTTCCACAGGGAGGAAAGTGCTGCCGACAAGTCCGCCGGCGGCCAAACATTTGCTTCCGGAAGTGGAGAGCGAGCGCACGGGTGTGTCAACGTGTTGCTGGTTTCATGTTCAAAGGGCCGATGATTTTTTTTATATCCATCTTTTCATGGGCCACTAAACTTGATTTAAAGCTCTAACCTGTGAGGGAAGGCACAGGTGCGAGCCGTGTTTCATAAAAAAAAAGTCATTTGTGCAAACCAGACAGAAGCAATGGGTTTGGCCACAGTAAGAAAAAAAAAAAAAAAAACTTGGCCTGTGGAAAGTAGGGCTTTTGCGAATAGAAATGGAGCAGCTGGGAGCAATGGAGACAAAACACAATCTATATCCAAATATGCACAAGCCACAAGTTTCCAAAGCGGGGAAAAAACGAATTCGCCCCTAAACAATGGACTACGCCACAATGAGCAGGTTTTTTTTTTCGAGCGCAGGCTGGGTAACTAGTGGAACCACCTCGCTAACTGATGATGAACCCTGCTCACCATGGAAACAAGTGCAGGACCGGAGCCAAGACTGGAACCAAAATAAATAACCGCAGTATGCCTGGAAATGGCGCCAAGACACAAATGAACTCATCAGGACAAATATGAAGATGGTAAAAAAAAAAAAGAAATGGTGGCGATGGTGCAGTCGGGGTCTCACACCGTCTCACCGCGGATTAGCCATTTTAATTACTTCCACCTCCCCTGGACGGAACTCCTCCCCGCACAACGCGCAGCAATGTTCGCACGATAAGCCGCGCCGAGGTATTTTCTGGCCTTTGTAAATCCAGTTTGCCTTCCACAGATAAGGTTATTACATCCCCGCGGTAATCTCTCTCTTGGCAAGCCCTCCCGCTAACTAACTCATTCAAAGAGGTTTGTTATTACGGAAAAAAGAAGGACCCAGCCAAAATAAAAAAAGAAGAACAAAAGCTTTTTGGGGAAATAACGATGTGTGTGTGAGAATTGTTGCTAACGATTTGCAGATTTTAATGAGATAACTCTAAATACCCGCTTAAGCCATTATGCTTTCATCTCTAAAGCTGCCGGTAATGTTGTTGTAACTACTTCCTGCTTTTTTGCTTTTTGCACGTCTGCCGTAACGACCCTGCGCTTTGATGTTCTTATGTTTGGAGAAATATTTGCGCTATCCATTCTACCGGCGGTTGCATCGTCAAACGGGATCAATCCGGTTTCTTGCTTAACGCAGCACATCGGTTGGCCAACACGTGGCTTGACGAAATGATGCTCGATAAGAGGCGTTGCCACGGGGCGATCGATGGCGGCGTGGGGGAGAGGGAGGGGAGATGTGCAGCGCGCCTTCCTGAACGGTAATTAGCCGAGGAGATACAGTACATTTTCATACTGTAGTTTGTTTTCTTGGCCACGCTCCACGCACAACGACGACGACGACGACAACAACAACAACAACAACAACAACAACCCACTGTAGCTCCGTGCTCGAGATAAATCAATAGTCCTGAAAGTCTGTAATTGCGAGCAGAATAGGTTCCGGAAAATCCATCCTCCAAAAAAAATTTTCACTAATGAGATTAAATGAGCTCAAATGGAGTACGGGGGCAGGTTGTGTGTGAAAAGTTTGCGCGAGCGTCTCTATAACAGAGAGAGAGAGAGAGAGGGGGGGGGGGAGAGGGAGAGGGGGGGGGGGAGGGGGGGGGGGGGGGGGGGGGGG
>JAFBJU010001534.1:201840-212836 GCA_016785305.1 Colistium nudipinnis
AGCAGCAGCAGCAGCAGCAGCAGCAGCAGCAGCAGCAGCAGCAGCAGCAGCAGCAGCAGCAGCAGCAGCAGCAGCAGCAGCAGCAGCAGCAGCAGCAGCAGCAGCAGCAGCAGCAGCAGCAGCAGCAGCAGCAGCAGCAGCAGCAGCAGCAGCAGCAGCAGCAGCAGCAGCAGCAGCAGCAGCAGCAGCAGCAGCAGCAGCAGCAGCAGCAGCAGCAGCAGCAGCAGCAGCAGCAGCAGCAGCAGCAGCAGCAGCAGCAGCAGCAGCAGCAGCAGCAGCAGCAGCAGCAGCAGCAGCAGCAGCAGCAGCAGCAGCAGCAGCAGCAGCAGCAGCAGCAGCAGCAGCAGCAGCAGCAGCAGCAGCAGCAGCAGCAGCAGCAGCAGCAGCAGCAGCAGCAGCAGCAGCAGCAGCAGCAGCAGCAGCAGCAGCAGCAGCAGCAGCAGCAGCAGCAGCAGCAGCAGCAGCAGCAGCAGCAGCAGCAGCAGCAGCAGCAGCAGCAGCAGCAGCAGCAGCAGCAGCAGCAGCAGCAGCAGCAGCAGCAGCAGCAGCAGCAGCAGCAGCAGCAGCAGCAGCAGCAGCAGCAGCAGCAGCAGCAGCAGCAGCAGCAGCAGCAGCAGCAGCAGCAGCAGCAGCAGCAGCAGCAGCAGCAGCAGCAGCAGCAGCAGCAGCAGCAGCAGCAGCAGCAGCAGCAGCAGCAGCAGCAGCAGCAGCAGCAGCAGCAGCAGCAGCAGCAGCAGGGATTGTTTGGAACTGATTGAGACCCAGCAGGGCCCTCGCTTTCCAGCAGCATCACTATCCTCAACTATAACGCTTATACAGATTGAGCCTAAATGAAGTGGATGGGTGGAAGGATGGGTGTGTGGGCAGGTGGACCTACCTTCATGCCTAACTACCTATTTACCTATCTACCTACCTACCCATATCTATCTAAGATTAGCATGTTCCTCTTAGACAAAACATTCACAAACAGAGTTGTTCACGTTCCCACTGGGAGCTTTCCACAGCCACCTCCTGACCTGCTGCAGCGCCTGGGTGTCTCCGAGCAGCTGCTCCATGCCCCAGACACGACTGACACCTTTGTAAGGAAAACAATGGTGGGTTGCTCTCTGATCTTGCCTGCTGTTTGACTGGCAGACCCCAGTAGTAGGCTCATCAACATCAATTTCAGTTTTCCAAAGCAATATGCTGATTCTACTTTGTCTGTTCTCCCCTCACTCAATTTGCATTTTTGGTTGTTTGTCTGTTCATTAGGAAGTTTAGGCTACAAAGACTTTCTCTCTTCATTTCCATTTTTTATGACAACTATCTTCTCTCCTCAATCCAAAAAAAACTCCTCTGACTCAACAATTGCTGAAAAATGTTTTCTTGTTTTTCTCCTAAAATAGGTTTTGCTCCATATGTTATAGTGAAGCAGCTTGTACCTGCAGGATGAAGCCATTATTTTTCTTGAACAATTCACAAAGCCTAGAACTGGACAGGGGCTCTGGAGCATGCCAAGCATTATATATATATATATACACACACACACACACACTGTACATCTATATATTTCCCTCAGGAGTTGGTGGAGACCAAATCAGAGCGACACAGACAATAAAACATTGTTTAAAATTTTCCATTAGGTCTGCCTGATGCATAACAATATGTAAATAAGTCAGTTTTAAGGTGCAATTGCATAGGAATTGAATTGAAATATACAAGCTTGCCCTGATAAGACTCAAATAAATCTTTGTCAAATATATATACTGTATATATAACAGAAGTTACAGGAAGTAAGCATTGTTTAAAATGTTCCATTATGTCGTAACTCATTAAACGAATTAAACCTTTGTCCAATCCATCACAACGCAGATTTAAAGCCATTCATCTTATCTTTGCACCTCAAAAATATTAAAGGAAAATAGGAAGGAGGGAAAAAATGGGAAAGTGAAGTCAGTGAGCATGAAGTAAAAAGTCCCTGAGAGGAATTGGTTCATCGACACGAAGGATTGAAAAATGTCTGACGGTAAAATAGAATATATAATCATCATTAAATTCTTTTTCACAGCTTTCATTGTTGCCTTCTCTCTGCTGTCGCAATTAAAGAAAATATCTCGTTAGCCGGAAGATTGATAATCACCATTAAAATAAAACTGGTTCTGACAGCAAGGAAAAAATGAAAACTCCCACGCTGTTTGACGGACGGATCTGCACTTTGCTTCCCTGAGATGAAACGGAAATAAAGTGCGTTAGATACAGTGACATGTTCTTCTGCCTGAAGGTCTGGCAGCTTCAACGATCCTCAACACCATCTACTGGCAAAACACGAGTCATCCTGCGATTGAACTTTTGACACGGAGGTGCTATTTTCAAATCCTCCACAGGTAACGTGGGAACCGGCGTTCTGAACTATCCCCGAGAACACGGATGATTCATACACGTTATGAAAAAATCTCAAAAACATAAGCAGCGGTTACATCATTCCCTGAATCAGCTGCCAAAGGCTGAACTGAAGACGGAACCTGCCAGGGTTCGCAGCATGGTTCAGATTTATTTATTATTATTATTATTATTTTAAATACACTGTTCAAGATGCTTCCACGTGTATTTAATCATTTACTATTAATTTGAATTGACTAATATTTACTATTTTTATTTATTTCTTTTAATTACTGGGGAAAATTGGTGTGTGTCCAGCTCATTTAATTGAATGATTTAATGAATAAATTAGCCATTTCTTCTTTTTGCAACAGTGTCTACTGATAGTCTACCTTCATGACATGTGAAAAATACGGGTTGGCCCCCAAAAAAAATGAAAACGGCATTAATAAACCTATCACACACACACACAATGAAAGTCAATAAAGTGTCAACAAGACTGACAACTGATTCACTGACCAAACATTGGTTGTGTTTGTCTACACAAAACCAGCTTCAGTTTCTCAAATGAGTGAATTTTCTGTGACTCACATAGTAATGTCCAGCGCGCACAGATTTATAATGACACCAAAAAAAGAACGCAGTGCTGGTGAAACTGTCACCAAAGCAAATGTTTGTTTTTTTTGCTTGGAGCCATCCACACAGCATTGAAATTCATTTGAAATGAATTATCCTTAAGCGATCGCACAACGAGCATTCAAAAAACAAAAATAAAATGGACTCATCCAGTCGCATCCAGTTTGCTTCCTGCTGCTGGAAAACTACAGATGTGCACACATTCAGCCACACACTACAAAACTACACGTGTGCGCGTTTATAACACAAATGTAATACTTCAGTATCAGTGTTGGAACCCGATGACGATTTTTTTTACTGGAAACACTCATTTCCTGTTGTTATCATTTATTTGATTGCATTCATTGCCCAATTTGTCGTGGTTTGACTCTTTTTTTTTTATTTGTACCTCATCACCATCACGAAGCGTGTCGTTTTATCCAATACTCTTGTTTTATTGCTTCCAGTGACAACTTTAAAAGGCCAATTGCGGCCATCAACCTTTACTGAAAGTCTGTTTAGCTCGTTGCGTAGCTGCGCACTTTCACACAACGAGGGCAAATTAATTAGACAAAGGTTTCAGACCAATTTATAACGCGGCGCGCGTGTGTGTTGGGTTTAGCTCTCCAAGCTGGAGACACTGTGGGTATTTCCACTTGGAAATGTTAATTTAATCCTCGTATATATACTCTTATAATGGCGGAGCTTGTT
The DNA here is from genome assembly GCA_016785305.1 of Colistium nudipinnis. Classification (NCBI taxonomy): domain Eukaryota; kingdom Metazoa; phylum Chordata; class Actinopteri; order Pleuronectiformes; family Rhombosoleidae; genus Colistium; species Colistium nudipinnis. The sequence goes on from JAFBJU010001534.1 coordinate 205,525, forward strand.
AGTAACGGATGGTGACTTCCCTCAGTATTAATTAATAGTCCATTTGTGACATTAAGATCTAGAAGGGGGGAAAAATGAGCCATCCTGTGATCAATCAGTGTTTAATGATGACAAAAGAAATGTCACGGAAATGCCAGGAGATTTAATTGTTGCTACTAATGTGGATGAATCCGAAATAATTCACCCGCATTAACAGAAGCTTTTTCATCTATCCAAAAGATTTTTTTTTTTTTTTTTTTGCTCCACTGCTAGTTTTATGTCATTCCAAAGCCTCTAATGGCGCCTTTCAAGGAGGCTGTGCAGAAATTACAACATTTGGCTTCGCGCCTAATGTCTTCACCAACGTGACAGACGTTAGAGCCGGGAAAAAAAAAAATGCATAGCTTTGAGGAATGAGATGAGAAGTTTTCATGCAGTGCAACTAATGACAAGACGCTTTGCTTCCAGCAGAACTGATATTTATACTTACTGTATATAATCCAATGGATTTGGATTATGTATATAATCCAAACCACCTGCTCTTATTTAGGCAATATTAAATCAATTAATAACATCAAATAATCGTGGTTAGTGAGTCAGATGTTTAGTTAGACAGTTAGATGGTTAGTTCATTAGATGGTTGGTTAATTAGTGAGTTAGTGAGTGAGTTAGTTAGCTAAGTGGCCTACGTGGTTCTTTTCATATTTTTAAGTTGAAGCTTTATTTTAAACTTTTATTTACAAGGTTATAATTTACCAGAATGAATTTGTTCTCATACCATGGTACACTTGTCATTTTATTTGAATAAAGACTTAATACACATATTCAACTACAGTAAAGAGCTTCATATCTAAATAAATATTTGCAATAGCAATTCATTCAGATCTTACCGTATGAATTGCTTATAAATGAAGTGAACGGGGGAAGTCGTGCTTCTTTCTTGAACTCTTTTCAGCGTCTCCCTTTCTCCAACTTTTCAGGGAGAAATAAATGAATGAAATAACTGTTTGCCGAATTGACGGAGCAAACAAGGTGAGCTCAGGTAGAAGCTGTTATCCTTTATCGATCCCTCTCCTCAAATCAATAGCAATCGCGGCAGAGGAGGAGTTGTAGATAACGCAGAAGAATCCTCCAGGCTGTTTAATGTGACGTGAACCACGGCTCCGTGGCCTCAGACTCTCTCGGCGCCTCATGGCTTCATCAGAAAAAAAGTTTGTTTGCCGCTGGACTTATGGACGCGTCAAAGTCGGCATCGTTTTTTCCCAGCATGCCCCTGTGACACTACAGGTAGCAATCAGCTTTCTTCAATGCTTCGTTGGGGGGCGGAAAAAAGAAGTACCTCATTATTTCTTTACCAAACAATAAATGTATATATTTTTTCAATCCCAATCTTCTCCAACTCCACGGCTCTGAAAAGCCTTGAATCCTATTATTCAAATCATGTCTTTAAGGACAATGAACGAGTCCAAGACTCAACTGAAGTCAACCGATCGTGTTTGTTTCTCCATCATCTAAAAAACCATAACGATGAAGATGAAACACCAATCGCTCTGCATTAAAATAAGTCATCAATAAAACAAACCATTTCATCAGCTATCCCATCACACGCAATCTGGGTATGTAACAACAACTGTGTCTGCACACAACAACCACACAACATAATGCTGATATACAGGAATAAGACAAGAACACACACACACACGCACACTGTGCGTGACAGCTGACAGTCGCTCACCCGGCAGTGGAGCACATTAAAAAACAATTAGGCCTCTGATTTGTCTGTTTATCCGCTGCCCTGCTTCGGCAGCAACCCGCAGAGTCCAGCTGCTCCGCTCAGGCCTCTGAGGAGAGGAAGAAAGAGAAAAAGAAAAACGCTCCTTCAGAGAGGAGGAAAAAAAAAAGAAAAAAAAGACGAGGAGGAGGTGGTGGGACGCATCAGGGTGGCGTCTCGAGTGCCTAATGGCAGAGGAGCGAGCGTCCATCTGTGCTGAGAGGAAACTATTGTTGTGAGCTCCCTAATTTTGTTGCCAGGAAGGCTGACGGACAGACACACAAAGGCAGGCACGCACACACGCACGCACACAATAAGGTTCCTGCTTTACAATCATTGCAAGGCTTTCCTTTTGTTTCCAGAGATCGTCACGAGTGCCACTGAGATTTTTTTCCTCTGTTATTGTTTAAAATTCTGCAAACCTCCAGTTTCTGTGGAGGCTCCACCTGGTAACATACAAATAATAATAATTCCAAATGTGGAGCCGTTCTCCAGGTTTTCCTCAAAGTTTTGTTTTTTGTACCTTCTAGAATAAATGTTGTATAGGCGTTTTATGGGCTCTTGTACAGTTCAGCGAGACAGAAATTCAATCAGACAACAAATACACAAACTGGAAAAATAAAACATAGAAACACCGAGACTATAATCGTTTTTGGTAAAAAAAAAAAAAAAAACAGAGTGAAATGCACTGATTTAATCAAATGTAATTAAATTATCGATCCATCTATAGGAAAGACACAATCGGCCCCAACTAACCAGAAACCACACCAGCCCTGCTACAGTACTCATTTCGGGAACTTGTAAGTGGATGAGACCAAAAAAAAAACACACAATTCCACAAATTCAAAATGGAAGCACAATACACCTGACTCACTGTCCCGGACCAGAAGAGCCTTATTGAATTCCACCACATCTCTTTCCTCCATATATACAAACCTTTAATCTATACATTGATCTGGGCCACGTCTAAAAATCGAAGATATATCGGAAATGAAAACACACACACTCTCACCCACCGAGACGAGGCAAACGCACACGTCCCTTGGTCAGTTTGTGCAATTAAAAACGTGATGATCAGTTGGGTCAGTGTTTCGCAGGGAGTCAGACGGAGGAAAAAAAGTCACGAGTGTCTGAAGAAGCCGTTTCATCAACAGGGAGTACAGGAAGTGTTTGTAATGGATATTGACTCCGACTCGCTCCTGTAAGGTCTCGAGTTGTTTTAGCAGTATTGCACAGAAGGAAAAATACAAATAAAATGCTTGTGGGAGCACAGTTCACAGTTGGAAGAGTGAATAAAAAATATAAATATATATCATTTTTTTAATTCAGCGCTTGGTGCTCAGCATTAAACACCGTGGGAAATGTGAACGCTCTCTGGATGCAGATTAGGCCTGAGGGGTGGGGGTGGGCGTGTGTGCGTCTGTGTCTGTGTTGGGGGGGTATAATCCAGGCCAATCAATTACCCTTCACAGCCAAAGTCATCGCGCGGCTCCGGCAGAGCCCACGAATCAAGGATGCAGGCAAAAATGAAGGCAAGCATTTACACGTGACACGAAGCTGTTTGACCCGTTAATGGAGCGGCAATGGCGGCGGACGGCGAGTCCCGGGCGACCTCGCCACTCACAGTGTGATGGATTCAGGGGATTTAAAAAAAAAAATACAAAAGTGGCTGGCCGCTTTTAGACTGTTTTCCGCTTTGCCGCAATTTCGCACAAACTAGACAATTTGGCGCCCCGGTGGGGGAGAGCGAGTGGCAGCGGCTTGGGCGAATAAGTTGTTTTCCTGCCACCAAGCAAAGAGGCCTCTGAGGTCAGGGCGTGTAACTCCTGTCACTCGGATCCGGCACTTACTTGAGCTTCAAGTATTTCGACGTTAGATTTAGAGGATATTTTTTTGTCGCCTTGTAAAAAGTTATTTTTTTCACCATTAAATCACTGAGAGCTGATTGACTGAGCTCAGACCAGAAGCAGAGGCATCATGGGAAAAAAAAAGAGAAGGTCCTACCTGATTTGTGCTGGCGGTGGTGGTGGTGGTGATGCTCCGTTTGTATTTCACCATGACTTTGGAACATCACACTGGAGAAAGAGAGAGAAAGAGAGAGAGAGAGAGAGAGAGAGAGAGAGAGGTGTGTTAGAGTCGGGATGATGGCATTCGTTACAATCGCAGGCAATTTATTCTATAAAATAATCTTAGCGTTCATCTAATAATGACAAGGAGAGGAAATTGCTTCCCACACACACACATCTGCAGAATCACAACACGTGAATTGTGCATACTTGTGTGTAAATAGGCGAGCGTGTGCACACGCGTGTCGCATCCCCTTTCACTGTGGGCAGGGATTTCTTCGCTAGGTTTTTGTGATGAGACAAGACAGATGTGCGGGGTGCGAGTGTGTGTGTGTGTGTGCGCGTGCGCGCGCGAGTGGCAGGCCCTGACTAATTCTCGGTACTATTATCGTTACGTGACAGGGTGAGCGGAGCCGAGAGCGGATTACTGTCTCACTCGTTCTCGACATCACTTACTTTGATAAAAAACTTCAGGCCTGTGATTACATTTCATATGCAGATATACAGTGTGCGGCGAATAGACAATGAGCAGCCAGACAAGGTCAGCCGGGGCGTCACTACACATCCTGAGCTCTCACAAAAGGTATAAGTGGGGGGAAAGTGGTCGTTAAATATTCTGCAGGAACTCAACGCAACTATTTCAACACACTTCACTTTAGAATCCGAGTCCAATGGAAAGACTATTGATTAGTCTCTGATTAGTTATTTGGCCCAGTGTGTCAGTAAAAGTATGGCCAATGCATGCTTTTTACCAAAGTGTGGAAAAATGTGTATTCCTATCAGCAGAATAAAGATTAAATCTGTTATTGTAAAGTTCACAATGACACCTAGGTTGTATATATTATGACTTTATGTTCAAGATCAACCCACAGAGCGACGCATAAAAAAGAAACCACAAATCTGTCCCTGAACGTGGTGTGAATCTGCAGGAAATAAATAATATTCATGTAAAAGAGTTACTTGTTACCTGTTGTGAAAATAATACTCGAGTAAAGAATAATTTGAATAAATGAATAAATGGACTCTGAAAAACACAATCACACGCGGCCAGGAGTTTCCTCCACTTCATCCCCCATTTTTCTACTTTTAAACTGAGCAATCTGAAAAAAAAAAAAAAAAAAAAGGCCTGAAACTCGTGTGTGTGTGTGGCGTGCACGTCAGGTTTTTGTGTGCACGTGTTGCTCGCCCTTACACACCCCACGGGGGAAGAGAGGGATGACAGTGCGTGACTAAACGGACCCCCGTGAACCCGCCTGAATGGCGCTGACGGATCCAACGAGGCGGAGCCGGACGGGACAAAAAGAGTGCGAGGGCGAGCGACAGGAGAGAGAGAGAGAGAGGAGGAGGCCAGGCCTGGACGCGTCAATCTCTCCTCCGCCCTGGGACAAGGAGACTTTGTGTTGTCGGCCAAAGGATGGGAAGCTCGGCATTGTGGGACACTGAAGGAACCGGAACTATTGTCCCCGGGTCGGGGGTTTTTGTTTCTTTGGGGATGGGAAGCGAGGTGACACCGGGCGTGATGGATGCGTGCACCTCTGACCTTTAGCATCTGCGGAGGATTTTTTTTCTTTGGGGCCTCGGCGCTCTTTAGGGTATTTTTGTAAGGAAAGTGGTGAAAAGGATGAAGTTGGCTTCTTCCTATTCTCCAAAATACAAACCATTGAGTTTTCGTTTTTTTTCTTCTATGGTCCAGGGAGCATTTTCTTTCAAATTTCCCCTTCTCCACTTTATGCAAAGTCAAGTGTCGCAACCACCATCCATCTGCTGGTTTCTCCTCCAAATTGGCTAATTATGCCGAATAAGCCCATGTGGAAAGGAAATCAGCGGTCCTGATGATTCTGATTGGCCCAATCACTCTCACACTTGATGACAAAAGGGGCTTGATTGGGTGAGAGAGGATTGTAGGCCGCCCGCTGCCGCCGCCCGCTTCAAAATAAAACTGAAGAAGATTGGCCGGTTATTCATGGTCCAAATTATTAAAGTGGCACTTTAGTCTGAACATGGAACATTCTTTTTTTTTTTTTTCCTCTTTCTATCTGAGGAAACGTGAATCATGTGCCGCGTTTTCGTGTCATCGGATGATGCGATGACAAATGTTGCATCAGAAACTAAACCTCCTCGGCACCAGCCTGACTCATTTTTTTAACAATAAAAGGCGGGTTAAAAATGACGTCATATCCAGTTCTGATGGATTTGTTGCTTTTTAGCCCGACTCTGTTTTTACCACAGTGGTTTAGTTTATTGCAATGTGTGGGTTCATATTTTATTGTATTTTCCTTTGCCGGCACCGAATTATATGATTTATTTGTATTTATTTTTTTAGCTTTCCCCCAAATCTCGTCATTGGGATCATGCTTCAAAATGACACGCTGCAATCTCAATCTCATTAGCGGGAGAAAAAAAAAAAGGCGCAGGCGCTCCTCGCTCGGTTGGCAGCGGACGTCGCTTTGCTTTATAAACTTCACTGTTTTATGTGCATTTTTTTTTTTTTAGTTTATTCATCATTTTGAAGCAAACAAGCAATTATGCAAATAGCACTTAAAAGCCACCCATTCAGCAGATTTCAAATGGCCTTTTTCCTGGTGTCTGTTGTGCTCTTTGTGTATTTTTTATATATATATATATTTTTGGGATAAATCAAGTGAAGCCACAGAGCGATGCATCACTCCGTGTCCTCTGTCAGCAGGAAATGAATGGTTACTGGGAGCTTTTGTTGCCGCGCTCCCTCTGAAGGGCGGCCACCACGGGGAGAGCAGAGGTGAACAACAAAGAGAAATCTCATTTAAGAGTCTCCTCTGTGAAACTCATCTGCGATATTAACATCTGATATCCGGGGCACGGCGGCCTCTGGGTACATCGGGAACAAAAAAAAATGTATAAAATATATATTTTTTTTTAAATCTTCCCCAGGACGAGCCACTGGGTCTGGACGGGCGAGGGAGCGAGAGGGGGGGGGGGGGGTTAAAATCAATAGAACACACTGAGGTCTGTGGCAAATGAGGCGAAGGAGATTCATGCAGCAGTCGACTAAAATTAGATTAAAAAAAAAAAAATGGAGATAGAAGTCAGTAGCTCCTGAGCATCTTCTGTCTGAGAATCCCTGACTGTGCAGACCCCCTCCTCCTCCCCCTTATTGGACGTTTCCCCCTCCGACCTTGAAAGGTCACACATTTTAACGCCCAACTCGTCTCCCACCGACTCTAATCTGAGCGTCAATGCGGCCTCGGCGCACCAATCTAACACGTGGATGGTAAACGCACATATGGCACACAAACACACACACACATAGCTACAGCATGATACACACACACACACACACACACACACAGAATATACACAAATGGATCCCCTGACAATCCTTTCGACATATAGTGACCGGAACATGTGCCTGTCAGCGATTTCTGTCACACTGAGCTCCAGATTGTGACGGTGAACAGTTTGTGTGTCCTTTTTTTTTGACATGCACTGTTTCTCACACACTCACACACACACGCAC